>PIJE02001726.1:2389-12389 GCA_002895965.2 Coryphaenoides rupestris
ACGCAGACGTCCATTTGAATTATTAGCCGCAGACTTTTTCCATTCAAGAGGCTGTCAACAGCTCGCTTCTCTCACCGGCGCCACTTTGATCCGAGAAAAATTATTCGCCCGCTTCACCATTCTAATTCCCGTCTCTCTTTGAGTTTTTGTATTCAACTGGTTTTTTTTCCGTTCAATGACCGTAAAACGGAATACGTTTAAGAGTCGCCCTCGAAGGCAGTCGGATGAGGGGACGCTATTTTAGTCTTCTAAGAGCGTCGCGATCAATCAAACCGCCTTTGTGTGGCGACGTCATTGCTGCCAAGTAACCCGAGGATTTACATTTACATTCAGGGCCTTTGGCCGACACTTTTGTCCAAAGCTACTTACAATAAGTACAATACTACTTCTCAATACCATTGCCAAGTAATTTTTTTGACTCAATATATCTTAGCTGTATTGTTACCGTGCTGCCTTTGCAGTTCATTTCGTAATTGAAATAATTGCAATGAGTAAATAAGTATAATAATAATAGAGTATCATCAAGTTAATCAGTTAAAAAGTGAATTTAATCAGTTAAAATGTGAAAAACAATTGATTGATCTCCACTGGTTCATATTGTGTGTTGTCATCTACTGGTCAGGAGGAATCAGTCAAGCCTGTTGTTCAGTTGAGGACAGACAGGTGAGAGAGACGGTGGTGGGTTTATATTGCTGAGACATTTATTATTCTATTGTTTTTATTCTTAAATTTCCTCCGGGATGAATAAAGTTCTATCTTATCTTGTCCTACATTTGTCAACGATATATTGCTGACGGTACAGTAAGATGGGTTTCGACGCAGGTGAATGTGAATGACGGTAATATCTTCCAGACCGGGAGTAAAGGTCATGTGGTGAAGGAACCTCGACGCGACGACTTGAAAGAGCGCCGACGTCTCGCGGTGACCGCTGTCGTGTTGACGAGCGCCGAGAGGTGGAGTCAGTCGACTCGGTGGTGTTCTTCTTTTACGGACGGTGTCTTTGTGTCTTTGTGTCCGGCTGTGTGTGGGGGGGGGGGGGGCGCAGAAGACCGACGGAGACCCCTGCAGGGTTCACAGAATGACCCCTGGATGATCTGGCGGGAGATGATGAACGCTGTGTTTCGAAGTAGTCAACCCTTGACGGAGCGACAGATCTATTGCTATCTATGTGCTGAGAGAATACAGAGCGTCTTTGGTGCGCTAGGTTAGGACTCTTGAGGAGCCTTGAGGTGGATCACGGAGACGCCACAGACTGAACACGTCTCTCTCAAAGAAGGCGAAAGAAGGCGATCTCTCTCTCTCTCTCTCTCTCTCGCTTGTTCTCTCTCTTGATCTCCTTGTTTGTCTACCTCTCTCGTCCCCGACCCTTTTACGTTTTGTGTTTGAATTCGTACCCCACTTTGAGAAAAAAAATGAATGTTTCTTGTAATCCAAAACATAATAAAAGTGTAACCTTCAAAGAATCTGTTATACATTATATAACGAGAGAGAAAGAAAGAAAGAAAGAAAGAAAGAAAGAAAGAAAGAAGGAAAGAAAAAGAAACCGATATCATTTGTCTGTTTTTTTTACGCTCTGTACATACAAGTGATGGTCCTCTGCTGTTTGGTGTCCCGGCTCAGCGCCTCCCTGCACCTCCGGTCCGCTGTTGTACAGTTTGTGACTGTGAATGAATCTCGTTGTGTCTCCTCGAAGTCCGTCCTCTTGCTCGCCGAGCGGCCGTCGTTCTTTCTGTTTTCTATTTTTGTGACATGCACTGTTGTCTGTATGAACCGGGGGGGGGAAAGGTATCTGTGTTCTGTTGCGTTCTATTTCATAACCTTTGACGACGTACGAGAAATAATAAATATATTCGGATGTTTGCTAAAGCATTTGAGTGATTTGCACGTCCGCCGACCGCATCGCAGTCGTAACTCAGAGGCCCGTTGTTAAAATCATCCCAGAGAAGGAGACGGGACAAAACATCCCAGCGACATAGAAATGATTCTGGGAATGGTTCTTCTCCAAATCGTTTTTATTTTTTCATACGAGCTAAATATTAACACGAGCCTTCAAGTGAACAGCTTTTGCTTCTCAATAAAGAAACCTCTTATTGAGTGGAGTGTGGTGGGAAGACCGGTGGTAATGTTCTGCTCCTCTTCTGCACTGAGAACTCGATGGAAGATCAGTTATGTTCAATGTGAAAGAAGAAGAAGAGTTGGAGACGGTGGAGTTATGATGAGGAACGCCGGTGACTCGGTGACGCCGGTGAACGTTCCTGACGCAGAGATGCCGCTTCGGCCTTCGTCACTTCTTTCAACCAACAAGCAAAGCCCCAATCTGTACAGCTACGATTACAACACACCAGGCTCACGGGTTAAGTTTCATTATATTCATGTACACTTTCATGACTCAATGAGATGTAAATGGAAAAATATGTGTTTCAGCTTTCATCATTCTTTCATAAAATAATTAACACAGCCAATTAAAAATGAATCTATATGTAAATGCCTCAGACGTTCTCCTCACACAATCTAGTCCGTTTGCCTGTGATTTCATCGAGCCAAGTTGTGGTCCGACCGCGCATTAAAACAGAAGAAGACTCACACGAGATTGATTGGTTTAAATAATCGTTTTATTATGCATGATATCAATCCAAGCTAATTGATACACGGGCGGCACTCAACTTCAACATAAACCTGAACGTGTGGAAAGTCACGAAGGGCAGCGACAACTTTTCATATTCAAGTTCAAGTTCTTTCAAACGTTTTGATGCTTTTTTTCACGGCACGGGGCTTCATCGTCGTCATTTTCATCCTTCATCCCCACTTTCTTCCTCCATGAATGGTCGATAGCATGAGGAGGAATCTTAAGACCGGCAGCAGTATTCCCACCTCGGGAGGCGGCCGGCGGAACGCTTGGCGCGGGAAGCCGAGCGGCAGCAGCAGCAGCAACCAAGCAGACGGAAAGGCACAACATCATCATCATTATCGTCGTCATCTTTGTCACGGAGCAAATCTTCCCACGTCACTCGAGCCAAGAGGTCTTCATCAGTTCCGCTGCTTCTTCTTGGTGCTCTTCTCGATGGGGTGGTCTCCACACCCATGGCCGTCTCCTCGTAAGCTTTGAACCTGCGTCCGTCTTTGGACCGCTTCTCCACCGACTCCAGCCACCTGCCAACTTTCTCGTAGCACCGCGAGTCCGGTGCGTAGCTGGAGGAGCCGGAGCTGGTTGCTGTCCCCGCGGGAGGGAGGGCTGCTGGGCCGGGAGCGGCGTCCTTCTCCTCTCTCCTCCTCCTCCTCCTCCCTCCTCCACCTCCTCCGCCCCGGCCCCGTGGGGTGGACCGTCCCCGCGGGTGTGGTGTGGGGTAGGTGGGACCTGAGGGGCTGAGGAGGGACGGGTCCCGGGGTTGGAGAGGGGCTTCGGGGTCCTTGGGAATCTTCGGGGGTCTCCGTTTCTATCCTTGGCTTTACCACCGGCCTAGCTCGTTACCCGCCTCGCGCAGGGGAAATCACTCCCCCGTATAGAAGGGGCAGAGGTGGGAGTCACTGTGGGGTCGGGAGTAAGGGCCATGGGGCTGGAGGCGGGGGGACGGGGGAGGGGGAGGGGGTTGTGGGGAGACGCGTCCGCCGCCACCACCGCCGCCACCGCCGCCGTAGCCCGGGTCATAGGGGGGGTCGTCGTAGTACCAGCCATCCCGCATGGTGACGTAGACGTGGCCGGCGGACGGCGAGGAGGTGCAGAAGCGGGGGTGGGCGTAGTTGCCGTCGCCCGTCACCAGGACGTAGCGGCCCTTGGTGTAGAAGTCGGCGATGGGCTCCGCGGCGGCCTCTGGTAGCGCCGCATGCGGTCGCGCACGATGTTGCACAGCGTGTCGAAGGCCTTGCTGATTCTGCGCGCCGTCAGGGCACGTCCCTGTCGGGAGCCCACCACGGACACCGTCTCCTCCTCCACCTCCTCCACCTCCAACCACCTCCTTCATCCTCCTCCTCCTCATCCTCCTCCTCCACCTCCTCTCCCTGGGCGGAGGCGTGCGGAGCAGTCCGTCACGTCTCTGCTGACGGAGGAGGTCGGCTCTTCTTCTTCTTCAGAACCTTCTTGGCGAGGCTTCTTCTGCCGGGGCTTGATGCTGGTAATGTCCTGCATGCCTGGGTGAGGTCTGGGGTGGGGGTTAAAGGTCAGATGATCACAATGATGGACATCGCGCCTGAACAGTGGAGGGAGAACCTTGACCACTGATCAAACCACCCGACAAAATATGTCTCATCTGCATCAGTAAATAGTCAAGTTTTGATGCTATTTAATAAAAGAAACATACAATTTACCCTCCATGTGAGACAGCCATCTACAGTATATAGATCTATTACCTTGTACTTATTGAAATATTAATAACTATATGTAGACATTTTGCATTTAGACATAAAAAGGCCTATTTTACCATAGATTCAGATTTGGTAGACACTGAACACTCAAGCGGAGGCCGCATTTCTAAGACCTTGACGAGGCCGAGTGGGCCCCCGACACAATAGGCCGCTGATTGGAACGTTTTAACGAACGGTGAAGTGAAGACGGGCTACGGCGTGCGTGACCCCCGCGCGTGACCCCCTCACCTCTCCCGCGGGAGGCCGCGCTCGGCGCGTGGGTGTACTGGTAGTTAGTGGTCAGCAGGGTGATGGGCGTGCCGATGATCGCGGAGTTCAACCTGCAGACGGGCAGAGGAGGATTCAACCATCGGTGACAGACAGGTGAAGGGGATCTGTTCATACATACTGAAGGTGAAAAGAGTGGATGTGGACGTGGAAGTGACTGCACCTGTGTGATGGGATTATTTACTGTACGGCATCGGCATCTACTGGCGGACACATGGAACTACACCTGCGACCCAGTTAAGGGAGGTGCTTGCTTCAACCATGTGTGTGTACATGAAGGGCCCCAATTTTACCCACCCGGTGTGAGTGTGATGAGCCAACACACAAGCCGTTTCCAAAATCGTTCAGGCGACCGCCCTCTCGTGACATCACAAGTGGGCGTGTCCACCCAGACGTACAGTACGCCGGATAGGTCAGCCCCACCAGTTGGCACAGTCCGCTGGGGTAGCGCTGGGAGGCCGATCTAGTCATCAGCTAGACTAACTCTGACTGAGTGCCGATCGATGCTGACCTCTGTGACCTGTGTTTCTACTCATTCGTGTGTATGTCTCCGTCTGTAACATCTTAAACTCATAAGGCTCATAAGTTCTGTTGCGTGTTAAGATGTGGACCCCGGATCCATATTTCCACCAATATTGGCCCAATAGCCTATTGGCCCCATGTTGGTCTCATATTGGCCCCATGTTGGTCTCATATTGGCCCCATATTGGTCTCATATTGGCCCCATATTGGTCTCATATTGGCCCCATGTTGGTCTCATATTGGCCTCGCGTAAACATTTATCACCGCCGACGGCTGGAGTCAGAACTACGCCTGGGCTGTTTGACCGATGTCCAATGTGGACCCGGTTATTTAAAAGAACCCGCCGTCCTCATTAAAAACCTCACTGACAGGTTGTTGACATTTTAAAATCCACGTCTTTGTCGGTCGCGTTTTTTTAACCGACGCGTCCGGCGAGCGGCCATGTTTGGAACGCCGCGCTCAAAGCCGTCGGCATAAACAACCGAGGACGTTTGGGAAGGCCTCGACAAAAAAAAACGCTGAGCACGGCGAGTGCTTTCAAATAATCGCTTCCACATTGTTGGAGAGCGGCTGAAGTGCTCCGTTCTAATAAAGTTGTGCTCAGAGTGACACCGAGTCGTCCCCCGTGTTCGGGTTCACCCCCCCCCCTCGCCTCAGCGTGGACGCCATGCTAACATGAACTGAACTATTCACGTTAGAATGATGCGTGAATCAAATACCTGTTGGAATATCTGAAGCATTAGGCAGCAAATCTTTGGCATTTGTACTTAATCAACGTCACGATTCATTGATTATCGAAATTAGATTCGATTCAATGCACGTCAATCAGTCATTGAGACTTGCCCGGTGGCCGGTGTGCTTTAGCCCTGAGAGACCCGACCGTTCTGACGGTTCTGAAGTTCACATTCTGGTTCTCTCTTAAGGCCGGTTCTGGCCAGGCTTCAAGCTACTGGTTTGTGTCAGAACCACCAGTGGTTCGGACCAATCCGCGTCCTACTGGCAGCTACGGGGGGCGTGGTTCAGGTGTGGCGACAGCGAGAAGCAACTGTTTGTTGGGACAACGACAATGGCGATAGACGGATGGTTAATCCAATCACAGGCGACGGAATTGCCAGCCCCTTTTCCACACGGTTTCCAATAACGACTTCCCAGATGGTTCTGTGGAACAAGAACCACCTGCGAAACAAACCGCCTGGCGTCAGGTTGGGCGCTAATATTGGACATTGACACTTTATCAGTTATCGATTAGTATGCTCATCGCTAATAAAACATGTTGACAGTATTGCATTGGCACAGCATCAGCCTATCCCACGACACGACCGTCTTGTCATATTTATTACGAGGGCCCCAATTTTACCACCCTGGGTGTGAGTGTGATGAGCCAACACACAAGCCGTTTCAAAATCGTGCAGGCGACCGCCCTCTCGTGACATCACAAGTGGGCGTGTCCACCCAGACGTACAGTACGCCGGATAGGTCAGCCCCACCAGTTGGCACAGTCCGCTGGGGTAGCGCTGGGAGGCCGATCTAGTCATCAGCTTGACTAACTCTGACTGAGTGCCGATCGATGCTGACCTCTGTGACCTGTGTTTCTGCTCATTCGTGTGTATGTCTCCGTTGTAACATCTTAAACTCATAAGGCTCATAAGTTCTGTTGCGTGTTAAGATGTGGACCCCGGATCCATATTTCCACCAATATTGGCCCAATAGCCTATTGGCCCCATGTTGGTCTCATATTGGCCCCATGTTGGTCTCATATTGGCCCCATATTGGTCTCATATTGGCCCCATATTGGTCTCATATTGGCCTCGCGTAAACATTTATCACCGCCGACGGCTGGAGTCAGAACTACGCTGGGCTGTTTGACCGATGTCCAATGTGGACCCGGTTATTTAAAAGAACCCGCCGTCCTCATTAAAACCTCACTGACAGGTTGTTGACATTTTAAAATCCACGTCTTTGTTGGGTCGCGTCTTTTTTTAACCGACGCGTCCAGCGAGCGGCCATGTTTGGAACGCCGCGCTCAAAGCCGTCGGCATAAACAACCGAGGACGTTTGGAAGCCTCAACAAAAAAAAACGCTGAGCACGGCGAGTGCTTTCAAATAATCGCTTCCACATTGTTGGAGAGCGGTTGAAGTGCTCCGTTCTAATAAAGTTGTGCTCAGAGTGACACCGAGTCGTCCCCCGTGTTCGGGTTCACCCCGCCCCCCCTCGCCTCAGCGTGGAGACCATGCTAACATGAACTGAACTATTCATGTTAGAATGATGCGTGAATCAAATACCTGTTGGAATGTCTGAAGCATTAGGCAGCAAATCTTTGGCATTTGTACTTAATCAACGTCACGATTCATTGATTATCGAAATTAGATTGGATTCAATGCACGTCAATCAGCCATTGAGACTTGCCCGGTGGCCGGTGTGCTTTAGCCCTGAGAGACCCGACCGTTCTGACCGTTCTGACGGTTCTGAAGTTCACATTCTGGTTCTCTCTTAAGGCCGGTTCTGGCCAGGCTTCAAGCTATTGGTTTGTGTAAGAACCACCAGTGGTTCGGACCAATCCGCGTCCTACTGGCAGCTACGGGGGGCGTGGTTCAGGTGTGGTGACAGCGAGAAGCAACTGTTTGTTGGGACAACAACAATGGCGATAGACGGACGGTTAATCCAATCACAGGCGACGGAATTGCCGGCCCCTTTTCCACACGGTTTCCAATAACGACTTCCCAGATGGTTCTGTGGAACAAGAACCATCTGGGAAACAAACCGCCTGGCGTCAGGTTGGGCGCTTGTTGTCGGCTGAGCTCAGCTCAAGGGGATCTGTTCATACATACTGAAGGTGAAAAGAGTGGATGTGGACGTGGAAGTGACTGCACCTGTGTGATGGGATTATTTACTGTACGGCATCGGCATCTACTGGCGGACACATGGAACTACACCTGCGACCCAGTTAAGGGAGGTGCTTGCTTCAACCATGTGTGTGTACATGAAGTGATAAAAGACTGACATCTAGTGAATAAAATACATTGTCCGACTGTAACTTGTATATATATTGGCACATTGACACTTTATCAGTTATCGATTAGTATGCTCATCGCTAATAAAACATGTTGACAGTATTGCATTGGCACAGCATCAGCCTATCCCACGACACGACCATCTTGTCATATTCATTACGAGGGCCCCAATTTTACCACCCTGTGTGTGAGTGTGATGAGCCAACACACAAGCCGTTTCAAAAATCGTTCAGGCGACCGCCCTCTCGTGACATCACAAGTGGGAGTGTCCACCCAGACGTACAGTACGCCGGATAGGTCAGCCCCACCAGTTGGCACAGTCCGCTGGGGTAGCGCTGGGAGGCCGATCTAGTCATCAGCTTGACTAACTCTGACTGAGTGCCGATCGATGCTGACCTGTGTGACCTGTGTTTCTACTCATTCCTGTGTATGTCTCCGTTGTAACATCTCAAACTCATAAGGCTCATAAGTTCTGTTGCGTGTTAAGATGTGGACCCCGGATCCATATTTCCACCAATATTGGCCCAATAGCCTATTGGCCCCATGTTGGTCTCATACTGGCCCCATGTTGGTCTCATATTGGCCCCATGTTGGTCTCATATTGGCCCCATATTGGTCTCATATTGGCCCCATATTGGTCTCATATTGGCCTCGCGTAAACATTTATCACCGCCGACGGCTGGAGTCAGAACTACGCTGGGCTGTTTGACCGATGTCCAATGTGGACCCGGTTATTTAAAAGAACCCGCCGTCCTCATTAAAACCTCACTGACAGGTTGTTGACATTTTAAAATCCACGTCTTTGTTGGGTCGCGTCTTTTTTTAACCGACGCGTCCAGCGAGCGGCCATGTTTGGAACGCCGCGCTCAAAGCCGTCGGCATAAACAACCGAGGACGTTTGGAAGCCTCAACAAAAAAAAACGCTGAGCACGGCGAGTGCTTTCAAATAATCGCTTCCACATTGTTGGAGAGCGGCTGAAGTGCTCCGTTCTAATAAAGTTGTGCTCAGAGTGACACCGAGTCGTCCCCCGTGTTCGGGTTCACCCGCCCCCCCCCCTCGCCTCAGCGTGGACGCCATGCTAACATGAACTGAACTATTCACGTTAGAATGATGCGTGAATCAAATACCTGTTGGAATGTCTGAAGCATTAGGCAGCAAATCTTTTGGCATTTGTACTTAATCAACGTCACGAATTCATTGATTATCGAAATTAGATTCGATTCAATGCACGTCAATCAGTCATTGAGACTTGCCCGGTGGCCGGTGTGCTTTAGCCCTGAGAGACCCGACCGTTCTGACGGTTCTGAAGTTCACATTCTGGTTCTCTCTTAAGGCCGGTTCTGGCCAGGCTTCAAGCTACTGGTTTGTGTCAGAACCACCAGTGGTTCGGACCAATCCGCGTCCTACTGGCAGCTACGGGGGGCGTGGTTCAGGTGTGGCGACAGCGAGAAGCAACTGTTTGTTGGGACAACAACAATGGCGATAGACGGACGGTTAATCCAATCACAGGTGACGGAATTGCCGCCCCTTTTCCACACGGTTTCCAATAACGACTTCCCAGATGGTTCTGTGGAACAAGAACCACCTGCGAAACAAACCGTCTGGCGTCAGGTTGGGCGCTTGTTGTCGGCTGAGCTCAGCTCCTTACCGGTTGTCCTCGCTCTCGATGATCCTCTTGTATCGGTCCAGCTCGTTCTCCAGGGACGTCTGGTACATGGCCAGGTGGCGACACTCGCTGGTGTAGCGCTCCAGGGACCGCTCCGCCTCCTCGATGGCCTTGCGCAGCGCCTCGATCTTGTCGTTGTACGCCTGGATCTCGTCGTCGAAGCCGTCCTGCGT
>PIJE02001726.1:17389-20060 GCA_002895965.2 Coryphaenoides rupestris
TGATGTATTATCTGTGATTATGTGCTCTTATCGGTGCTCTATGCTTCATCCGATTGCTTTGTTCTTCCATGCCGTCGTCTGTGTGCTCATGTGCTCCTTTTCATTTAAAGTCGTGTTGTGTTGTACGTACCATCGACCTGCCAGGGACCGCAGCCCGTTTGGCTAAATGTGGCACATTTACACGATGACGACACGATGTTCATTAAGGTGCATTGTCCCTTCTTAGATCAATAAACAAACTAACCACCGGCGGCTTGTTAACCATCTCCAGAAACGTGAGCGTTGCTCTGCTGCTGCTGCTGCTGCTGCTGCTGCTGCTGCTGAGGTTATTGTCAGCAGCAACAGCAGACACATAATAATGACGTGGTGTCGTCGTTATTATTATGCTCGTATTGATCACGTCAACTCTCTCTCTCTTTCTTTCTTCCTTTCTTTCCTTCTGATGTGTACAAGATGGTCGAGCAACAACAAGACATCTCTGTTCTGTTCTGATCTGATCCGGGGGGGGGGGGGGGGGGGGGAGAGATATAATCAAGAGCGAGGCGCAAAACGCTAACCGACCCGTACCGCCGTCCAAATGGGATCCTTCTCAAGGGTCACTCGTTTGCGCGGCAAACACCGAATCAATTACATGCCGTGGATAATGTATGCATGTTCATGCGACGGCGAGCGCGAGGCGCGAGGGCGGTCGGTGTAAAAACCTGCACAACCCTACGAGACATGTGCTATTAAAAACCCTTTGATTGGCTTCCTCTACGTTTCCCCTTGTTCCAGGACGGGGGGGGAAAGACAAAAAAGAAATAAATGAATGTCCTGAAGTTCATAATTCTTGTTGAGCAGTGAGCAGGGATGGGGGGTCGTCATATTTTATTGATATTGATGCCAGTCGAGACGACGACGACGCTAAACGATCCAAATCTTTATTGATGCCACTGTCGATACTTTTCTTTTATTTGGTAAATGATTTGCATTTACGTATCTACTGTTAATATCTTCACAGTGTTGCCTCACATTCACCCATTCATACACCGACGGCGGTGCCAACCATGCAAGGTAACAACCAACACGTCAGGAGCAGGTAGGGTTAGGTGGTGTCTTGCTCAGGGACACCTCCACACTTAGCTAGGAGGAGCAGGTAGGGTTAGGTGGTGTCTTGCTCAGGGACACCTCCGCACTTAGCTAGGAGGAGCAGGTAGGGTTAGGTGGTGTCTTGCTCAGGGGACACCTCCACACTTAGCTAGGAGGGGGAGGAGCCCGGGGATCAAACCAGCAACCTTCATTTTGCCAGACAACGGCTTACTACGAGTTACTGCCGCCGAGATATGGAAGGACGAGATGTCAATAAATGATTTGGTATCGATAAGCTTGGACCTTGTTAATAGACAGCATAACGATGTGAAAAGAGGAACGGAAATTAGCATGAGAGGCTTTTCTCAGAGGAAATGACGCTTCTGCTTTATTTCCAACCGGATGCGGCCAGAACGAACAGAGCGAGTTAGTTATTTAATCTGATTGGCTTATTGGAAGTTTTTTTTTTGGAACAACGTAAGGTCGCGCCCATATTTGGAAATTGATTGTTGGCCAGCCAAAGCCAGACAGATAGTCGTTGTGAAATGCCAACTTGTGTGGATGTGTGGAGCGTCTCTCTGACCTTCTTGTGTCTGTCTCTGGTTGACAGAATGTCGTCCTGCAGGAACTGGTTCTGGATCTGATGCTCCAGGTTACCCAGCAGAGAATGGTCCGCCTCCTACCAAGAGGAGGAGAGTGGGGGGTGGGGGGGGGAGGTTGAGGGTGAGAAGGGAGGAGAAGAGGGAGAATTGGTGTGAGGAGGAGAGGTGAGGAGGAGGAGAAGGGACAAGAAGGGAGGATGCGGGGAGGAGGAGAGGAGAGGAGAGGAGAGGAGAATAGGATGAAGATAAGAGGATGAAAGGATGAGAGAGGAGGATGAGAGGGTTGGGGATGGAGAGGGGAAGAGAGGAGGAGAGGAGATGGGAGGGGAGAGGATTGGAGAGGGGAGGGGAGGATGAGGAAGAGAGAGAATAAGAGATTAGAAAGGAGGGGGTGTGAGAGGAGAGGGGATGAACAGGAGGAGGAGGAGGAGGAGGAGGAGGAGGTGATCTCAGCCTAGTCTCATGGTTTCATGCGCCCTTACCTTGTTGAGCTGCTCCAGCGTGCTCCTCAGGTGTTCCTGGTGCTGACACTCGCTCCGATACCTGGAGCACACAGAACGACATCCAAATCATCTCACACGTTTGTGCGTAAATGTACTGTAAATGTGAGTAAAGGTGTATGCAATGTAAACGTCAAAATCCTGAATGTGGGTTTGAAAGTGTGTGTGTGTGTGGATATATGTGTGTGTGTGTGTGTGGATGTGTGTGTGTGTGTGTGTGGATGTGTGTGTGTGTAAGTGTGTATGTGTTTCCACGTTGGATCTCTCCGGAGGGCCTCAGAGACAATTCCCCGAGGACGAGGTCATCAATCACAGCGCTCTATATGCACACAGTTTACCGGCGCGAGGCGACGACGGCTTTAATTGGCGACGTCGGGTCAGCGGCGGCGGCGGCGGCGGAAAAACCTTGTCAGTCACCGCAGCCTCGATCAACAACGCAACAATCTGCACGACCTCGGTCACCTTGAAGTGCGCGAGACGACCGGGTCGATGTTTCACGTT
>PIJE02001726.1:25737-48237 GCA_002895965.2 Coryphaenoides rupestris
CCTCTATATTCATGACCATTACATCATAGGGGGACAATGCAACCCCTAAGCATCATATTTTATGCATACTTTTTAAAGCAATGGATCACTGGACATAAGATTGTGCTGGGACTGGGAATAATGTTAATATTATAGCAACACACACACACACACACACACACACACACACACACACGACACAACACAACACGACGTCGACAATAATGAGGAACGTGAAAAAGCGCATCGACCCGGTCGTCTCGCGCACTTCAAGGTGACCGAGGTCGTGCGGATTGTTGCGTTGTTGGTCGAGGCTGCGGTGACTGACAAGGTTTTTCCGCCGCTCCGTCCAATCGGAGGAGAGAGAACCCCACAAAGCGACGGTCCTGTCCGGGCCGTTCGTCTGACAGGCAGAAGGATTTCAGTGTCGACAACGCTGACAATGATAATAATAATAATGTGGAGCCAGCGATTATCGATTCCAGGGCTCCCCGGGGGGGGACCGGTTCATCTCTGAACATGAAGAAAGCTGTCAGGGATGGATGAAGGTACGGGAGTCATGAAGGTCCGCGTTCATGTGGTGAAGCGCTCGCAGCAAAGAACGGAAGGAAGTTAGCCCAAACGACAGCATCACTTACAGCGCCTTCAAGGGATTTACGAGAGCCGAGCAGCAAAATGAGGGTTTGATCCTTTCAAGGAGCTTTTTGTCTCGGGTCGTGAGGCTGTTCATCGTCTCGGCCCGGATCGATGGGCGACGTCGATGAGACCCCCGTGGCGTCCGGAGAGCAACGAAAGACCCCGGCGTCCGGAGAAAAAAAGAAAAGAGGTAGAAAAACACAGTTTAATACAATTCCAATGATTGCCCCTTTCCCCGCTCGTCACCGTCCTGTGCTTCCCTACAGGCTACACCAGTTTGAAAGTTCACAGCAGAACCATTGAATCTCCATTATATTTTAGAGAAGTTCAATTGATAATTTCGTTAAATTGATCATCATCGGGTCATCATTTATTTATTACTTTATGACTTTGTTTCACGTTCAATGCTGTGCACCAATTTCACGAAAGCACATAATAAACCTGATTCTGATTCTGATTATTATTTCATAATTTGTATTACTTCTTCTTCTTCTTCTTCGTCTCCACTTTAGCTCCACAAAACAAACACGGTCGACAGCGTGTTTGTTTTTGCAAGCCCACCGTCACCTCGGGGGTACTGGAGCCCGTGGTACATAATGTATGTATGTGTGTGTGTGTGTGTGTGTGTGTGTGTGTGTGTGACGCTACCACCGAGCGTCGAGGCTTTCGCCCCCCAATCAGCCGGTATGGTGAGGCGACGACAGACGTCCCGGCTGACTTCCGGCTCCGTCGGCGCCGAGTGGGTGGGATGGACGAGGGGGGAGACGGCGTCTTATGAGAAGGGGCTGATGCTGATGTATGGCGATGGGGACGTCGAGTGGGATCACGGGCAGCGCAGGGCCGTCGTTGTGCCACGCCCCCTCCCCCCCCCTGCAATGCAACACAACCACAAGCAAAATAACCACAAACTTTTGACAATAATGCCACCAAATAATGCACCAATTTCTCTCATTCTCTTCTTGTTTGTAAAAAACTGAGGCAATGAAGCTGATTCTGATTCTGATTCTGATTCTGATTCCGATAATGTCCGGTGTCTAATAATATTATGTACTGTATATTGTATACTATTGTTATATTGCTTATATTGTTTTTTTCCCTTTTTTTTCACTTGTTTCATTGCGTGTCATTTACATTACATGTGTTACATGTCATGGCAGAGATTAGTTAAGATTAATAGTCGTCGTAAACGTACGACCGTAACCCGAATCAAATAAACATAAATCTATGCACTTCATATGTTATATGAGGACAGGTCCAGATGTTGTGGCCAAATTGTGGCTTACGTACAAGTTGAAGTAAACTTGTGTGAGCAGCAGGGTGCCTGTAGTGTCGTCATAGATTTTTAAAAATATTATTATTATTATTATTATTATTATTATTATATTATTATTATTATTATTATTATTATTATTATTATTATTATTATTATTATTATTATTATTTTTATATTATTGCTTATATAATATAATATTTGAATATATATGTATAGATATACAGTCTATGTATAGATTAAGGGCTTGAGACCCTCCACCTCCCCAAATGGAGCAGGTGTGTCCCCCTCGGATGTCAGGGAAGCAACAGCATCCAGGAGGAGGAGGAGGAAGAGGAGGAGAAGGGGGGGAGGAGTCTTGCAGGTGGAGGAGGAGGAAGAGGAAGACGAGGAGGAGGGGGGGAGGAGGAGAAGGACGAGGAGGAGAGGGGGGAGGAGTGAGGTGGAGGAGGGAAAGAGGAGGTGGAGGAGGGGGAGGAGGAGGAAGAGGAGGAGGAAGGAGGAAAGGAGAGGAGAGGGAGAGGAGGAGAAAGAAGGAGGAGGAGGAGAGGAGGAAGGGGAAAGGAGAAGAGGGAGGAGGGGAGGAGAAGGACGAAGAGGGAGGGGGGAGGAGGATGAGGGGGAGGAGTCTGGCGGGGGCAGGTGGGGGTCTGCTCTCGTCAGAAGGAGGGAATCCACGCAACTTCTTTGTATTCTCCTTCAGTGTTCTCCTCCAGGGACTCCAGACTGGCTGCTCCTCGCTTCTCCTCCTTATTGTTCTGCAGGGAGGACGACAACACGGTAAGACCCTCCACAGGATTATTATATTGATTTTATTCTGCGTGGTTAAGATAATAAATAATAAAAATAATAATAGAATTCTCTTACTGAACTGCATTATTTGCGCAAAAGTGTTTGAACTGAGGCGTAGTCGAAGTGGATCTAAATCTGATTCAGTGGAATTGACTTTTTATTTTGATTTTTGCGCAATATTGCCAAGTGATTAATGAAAACCTCATCGTTCCATTTCGTCCATAAATCCTTTTAAGTATTTTATCGTCTTATTTGTCTTGATCTAAACGACACGAATATTCCAGCATAAAGCCAGCCCTAGACTACACGCAATTGATGTCTTAATTGAATTAATTAATGACTCAATTAATTGTATTGTCGTTCTATGGTTCTATAACGTTCTATAATGTGCTCAGTTAAGCAGCCCACTTGTTAAAGGTGATACATCTATTTCTAATGATGAGAAATAAACTTTTCGAGGAATCCAATAGAATTACAAGGGGTCTGTCTCTCTCTCTCTCTCTCTCTCTCTCTCTCTCTCTCTCTCTCTCTCTCTCTCTCTCTCTCTCTCTCTGTGAATTACCTCGATCACACATTATCTTCACTCAGTGCCTTGGGCTTCCATCGATACCAACCGTGTCCCCTGTTCTTAGTCTGAATGACTCATTGTGAGACACACACACACACACACACACACACACACACACACACACACACACACACACACACACACACACACAGAGAACACACACACACACACACACACACACACACACACACACACACACACACACACACACACAGAGAGAGACACAACACACACACACACACACAGACGACACCACACTTTGGTGATAATCTGTGTGATACGTGTGTGTGTGTGTGTGTGTGTGTGTGTGTGTGTGTGTGTGTGTGTGTGTGTGTGTGTGTGTAGCTTCCTCTGGACGCCGCGGTCTGCTGCTAATGGAATGCTGCTCCCTCAGGTTGGCGATGTGGCTCGCCCGTCCCTCGCCCGTCCCTCGCTCTCCGCGTGGCCATGAGAAGCGTCCGATTGGCTGAAGTCTCTCTGCGCCCTCTCAGCCCCGCGGCGCCAGAGACACCGAAGCAGAGGAGACCCAC
Organism: Coryphaenoides rupestris; assembly: GCA_002895965.2. NCBI lineage: Eukaryota > Metazoa > Chordata > Actinopteri > Gadiformes > Macrouridae > Coryphaenoides > Coryphaenoides rupestris. The sequence continues at coordinate 29,513 of PIJE02001726.1, forward strand.
CCTGTTGCCCGCTCTGGGAGTGTGGGGGTTGTTTGCACTCCATCGCAATTGATCTTCGTCGCCTCACTTGTTGGATATTTTTGTTGATTAGACATCGTGTGTGTGCGTGTGTGTGTGTGTGTGTGTGTGTGTGTGTGTGTGCGGCTCCAAGAAGCCATGGGAGACTCCAACATGAGCCTGTCGACGACGGCCGTCTACACCCAGACGCTGGGCGGTCGGGCCGACGGGGTCTTGCACCCCCACCACCACCACCACCAACCCCACCCCACCGTCACCCGCCCCCTCCCCTCCGGCGCTACCGCCGCCGCCGCCGCCGCCGCCGCCGCCGCCGCGGGGGACCCGGGCCACGCGTGGCTGGACGCCATGAGCTACGAGACGGACTACGGCGTGCCCCCCGACGAGATCCCGGACACCACGCAGGGGCAGGCCTTCTTCGTGGCCACCATCGTCATCGGCCTGGTGCTGGTGTGCATCGTGGTGGTGTGCGGCCTGGGCAACTTCCTGTTCATCGCCTCGCTGGCGCGCTACAAGAAGCTGCGCAACCTCACCAACCTGCTGATCGCCAACCTGGCCGTGTCGGACTTCCTGGTGGCGGTGGTGTGCTGCCCCTTCCTGCTGGACTACTACGTCATCAAGCAGCTGTCGTGGGACCACGGGCCCGTGCTGTGCGCCTCCGTCAACTACCTGCGCACCGTCTCGCTGTACGTGTCCACCAACGCCCTGCTCGCCATCGCCATCGACAGGTGAGGAGGGGGGTCATCGTCGGTGCTCGATTACCGGGTTCGGGGGGGGGGGACAGGTGCGGGGCCGGGCCCGGGGTCAGCGCGAGAGCCGACGCCAATTCACCGACGTCCCTCCCGGTGCCGTCGGGATCACCACGTGAATACTGAACGGCTGTTGTTGCGGCCGCCGTTGCTCATTGGTTCCCACGGTGTTCGTCTTCCAACCCAAGGATTGGAAGACGAACACTGTGGGTCGCCGGTTCAATTCCCACGCCGCATACCGCTCACAGCGTGGTAATGTGATTTCAGTAATGTGACTATAGAGACTCATTGGGTCAAGGCAAATACAGTAATAGAATAGTCTGGTGAGTTCAACAAATGACATCACTTCACTGTAACGCAGCCAAAGACAAATCACCATGTTACTATATCCAAAATCTAAGACAATATCTCGTCTCATGTCAGGATATCAATATTACATTTACACTTAGTGCATTTGGCAGACGCCTTCCTCCAGTGCGACTTACAATCAGTACTGTATTGTAGAAAGCGAGGCATCAATATCAGAAAGAGACTGCAATATAGGAACCATACAGATCAACAGATACAAAGATATTGCCCAGCAGCACGTGAACCCAGCCAGGCGAGCGGACCGGTTTGGAAGGAGACCGTGACTTAAAGAAAGGTGTAGCCGCCGCGGTCTTTTCTCGTCGCGATGTCGTGACCCGCCCCCCGCCCCCCCCCGAAGATTTAGCGGCGCGACGCGACCGGGCTTCTGATTTGTGTGGAGAACACGGGGAGCGTCTCGTGTTCACTTGTCACTTTTATTATCGCTGTCACCGCGGTCTCCATTTTGTTTTTTTACGGCCTTTTCAATCAGGAGGTGCGGTATGGAATACGCAACGGCTTAACGATCTCTCGGAGGACGATGGGGATTTCTTCCAGATTACATTATCGCCGTCACGTGAATGTACTTTTCGAGTGATCTGTGCGTGAACCTTTGTTTCTCCTCAGGGAATGACATTTTTTTTGGATTGTTTTCGTCTTTTCGGTCCATTTGGCTGGCACACACACGCAGACATTTTTTTGGTATAATTTTGTCAGTATGTTCTGTTCCTTGTCGTCGACACATCTGGAGGTGAATCACGAAGAGGATCCGTGAGTGATGATGTGATTGTGATGTGGATGCCGGTGAGGTTCCCCTCGCCAAACACATGAATAAATCACTCTCTTTGCGGATGGGTTCCTTGGGGGTTTTTCGGCGCCAAACTGAAATTTAAATCCAATACCTGTTAGGAAATAGCACATAATCAAGGCTAAGAACTTTGGCGCTTTGCTATTTATGCACCTCCTGCATCATATTATGGAGAGCTTTTAATAAATCATGTATGTATTCCCCGAGTTCAGTTCAGTTCTGTTCCACCAGTCAGTCCATCCATCTGATTAACCGTCCGTCCGCCCAGCCTTGCGTCCGTACCTGCATCCCTCCGCTCTTCTTAGGGATGCGGATCAGTCACCTTAATTGATATTGATAGCTTTTCGGGAGACTTGCTTAACGATCCGAGTCTTTCATCGACGCCGCTTTTGATATTTTCTAATTATTTGGTGGAAAGACGAGGCGGCAGTAAACTCTCGACAGCGCGGGTATTGCTTTTATCGCTTAACAGAATTATCTCTGCCTGTAGCCTTCAATAAACGCCGCCGATGCTGGGAATTTAACGGCATGGAACACACAGGCCCCTTCAACTTAACATGGATAACTGGGAGAATAGTTTGTGATTTATTAACGTCTCTTGAGACATAATGTTACGTCCCGGGGACACGCTGGTCTCAATCGCGCTATTGATGAGCTCGGACCTTATTGAGTTCCAGGTTTCTATACCGGCCGTTATTGAGCTGATGGATAATGACCCCTGGTGACCCCTGGCGTCTCTGTTATGCTGCTGTAACCCCAGAATACAATACGCTTCCCCGGGGGGTTCGCAAAGTCATCACCGTGTGGTCTTCTGTGCTCTCCACCCCCCCCCCCAGGTACATGGCCATCGTCCACCCCCTGCGTCCCCGCATGAAGAACCAGACGGCCTACTGCCTGATCCTGGGCGTGTGGGTCGTTCCCATCCTCATCTCCATCCCCTCGGCCTACTTCGCCTCGGAGACGGTGTACCCACACATCGGCGGCGGCGGCGGCGGCGGCGGCGGCGGCGGCACCGCCACCACCACCACCCAACACAAGGTGTTCTGCGCCCAGATCTGGCCGGTGGACCAGCAGGTCTACTACCGCTCGTACTTCCTGTTCATCTTCGCCGTGGAGTTCGTGGCGCCGGTGGCCGTCATGGCGCTGTGCTACGTGCGCATCTCCCGCGAGCTGTGGTTCAAGAGCGTGCCGGGCTTCCCGACGGAGCAGATCAAGAAGCGGCTGCGGTGCCGCCGCAAGACGGTGGTGGTGCTCCTGAGCACATTATAGAACGTTATAGAACCATAGAACGACAATACAATTAATTGAGTCATTAATTAATTCAATTAAGACATCAATTGCGTGTAGTCCAGGGCTGGCTTTATGCTGGAATATTCGTGTCGTTTAGATCAAGACAAATAAGACGATAAAAGACAAATGGATTTATGGACGAAATGGACCGATGAGGTTTTCATTAATCACATGGCAATATTGCGCAAAAATCTAAATAAAAAGTAAATTCCACTGAATCAGATTTAGATCCACTTCGACTATGCCTCAGTTCAAACACTTTTGCCCAAATAATGCAGTTCAGTAAGAGAATTCTATTATTATTTTTATTATTTATTATCTTAACCACGCAGAATAAAATCAATATAATAATCCTGTGGAGGGTCTTACCGTGTTGTCGTCCTCCCTGCAGAACAATAAGGAGGAGAAGCGAGGAGCAGCCAGTCTGGAGTCCCTGGAGGAGAACACTGAAGGAGAATACAAAGAAGTTGCGTGGATTCCCTCCTTCTGACGAGAGCAGACCCCCACCTGCCCCCGCCAGACTCCTCCCCCTCATCCTCCTCCCCCCCTCCCTCTTCTCCTCTCCTCCCCCCCTCCCTCTTCTCCTTCTCCTTCTCCTTCTCCTCCTCCTCTCTTCCTCCCTCCTTCTTCCCTTCCTCCTCCTCCTCTTCCTCCTCCTCCTCCACTTCCTCCTCCTTCTCCCCCTCCTCCTGCACTCCTCTTCCTCCTCCTCCACTCAACTCCTCCTCTCCTCCTCGGTTCTATAACGTTCTATAATGTGCTCAGTTAAGCAGCCCACTTGTTAAAGGTGATACATCTATTTCTAATGATGAGAAATAAACTTTTCGAGGAATCCAATAGAATTACAAGGGGTCTGTCTCTCTCTCTATCTCTCTCACTCTCTCTCTCTCTCTCTCTCTCTCTCTCTCTCTCTGTGAATTACCTCGATCACATTATCTTCACTCAGTGCCTTGGGCTTCCATCGATACCAACCGTGTCCCTTGTTCTTAGTCTGAATGACTCATTGTGAGACACACACACACACGCACACACACACACACACACACAGACACACACACACACACACACACACACACACAGAGAGAGACACACACAGACACACACACACACAGAGAGAGACACACACACACACACACACACTTGCACACACAGACGAGCCGATATACTGTTTGTGATAATCTGATCTGATACGTTGTGTGTGTGTGTGCGTGTGTGCGTGTGTGTGTGTGTGTGTGTGTGTGTGTAGTTCTGAAACCCAGACTGTCCTGTCCTGTCCTGTCCCTCAGGTTGGCGATGTGGCTCGCCCGTCCCTCGCCCGTCCCTCGCTCTCCGCGTGGCCATGAGAAGCGTCCGATTGGCTGAAGTCTCTCTGCGCCCTCTCAGCCCCGCGGCGCCAGAGACACCGAAGCAGAGGAGACCCACCCTGTTGCCCGCTCTGGGAGTGTGGGGGTTGTTTGCACTCCATCGCAATTGATCTTCGTCGCCTCACTTGTTGGATATTTTTGTTGATTAGACATCGTGTGTGTGCGTGTGTGTGTGTGTGTGTGTGTGTGTGTGTGTGTGCGGCTCCAAGAAGCCATGGGAGACTCCAACATGAGCCTGTCGACGACGGCCGTCTACACCCGGACGCCGGGCGGTCGGGCCGACGGGGTCTTGCACCCCCACCACCACCACCAACCCCACCCCACCGTCACCCGCCCCCTCCCCTCCGGCGCTACCGCCGCCACCGCCGCCGCTGCCGCCGCCGCCGCCGCGGGGGACCCGGGCCACGCGTGGCTGGACGCCATGAGCTACGAGACGGACTACGGCGTGCCCCCCGACGAGATCCCGGACACCACGCAGGGGCAGGCCTTCTTCGTGGCCACCATCGTCATCGGCCTGGTGCTGGTGTGCATCGTGGTGGTGTGCGGCCTGGGCAACTTCCTGTTCATCGCCTCGCTGGCGCGCTACAAGAAGCTGCGCAACCTCACCAACCTGCTGATCGCCAACCTGGCCGTGTCGGACTTCCTGGTGGCGGTGGTGTGCTGCCCCTTCCTGCTGGACTACTACGTCATCAAGCAGCTGTCGTGGGACCACGGGCCCGTGCTGTGCGCCTCCGTCAACTACCTGCGCACCGTCTCGCTGTACGTGTCCACCAACGCCCTGCTCGCCATCGCCATCGACAGGTGAGGAGGGGGGTCATCGTCGGTGCTCGATTACCGGGTTCGGGGGGGGGGACAGGTGCGGGGCCGGGCCCGGGGTCAGCGCGAGAGCCGACACCCAATTCGCCGACGTCCCTCCCGGTGCCGTCGGAGCACCACGTGAATACTGAACGGCTGTTGTTGCGGCAGTCGTGGCTCATTGGTTCCCACGGTGTTCGTCTTCCAACCCAAGGATTGGAAGACGAACACTGTGGGTCGCCGGTTCAATTCCCACGCCGCATACCGCTCACAGCGTGGTAATGTGATTTCAGTAATGTGACTATAGAGACTCATTGGGTCAAGGCAAATACAGTAATAGAATAGTCTGGTGAGTTCAACAAATGACATCACTTCACTGTAACGCAGCCAAAGACAAATCACCATGTTACTATATCCAAAATCTAAGACAATATCTCGTCTCATGTCAGGATATCAATATTACATTTACACTTAGTGCATTTGGCAGACGCCTTCCTCCAGTGCGACTTACAATCAGTACTCTTTGTAGAAAGAGAGGCATCAATATGAGAAAGAAACAGCAATATAGGAACCAGACTGCAATATAGGAACCATACAGATCAACAGATACAAAGATATTGCCCAGCAGCACGTGAACCCAGCCAGGCGAGCGGACCGGTTTGGAAGGAGACCGTGACTTAAAGAAAGGTGTAGCCGCCGCGGTCACGTCGCCAAATCCGTCAGCATCGCTTTTCTCGTCGCGATGTCGTGACCCGGCCGGGGCTCCTCCCCCCCCCGCCACGGCTGCCCCCCCCCGAAGATTTAGCGGCGCGACGCGACCGGGCTTCTGATTTGTGTGGAGAACACGGGGAGCGTCTCGTGTTCACTTGTCACTTTTATTATCGCTGTCACCGCGGTCTCCATTTTGTTTTTTTACGGCCTTTTCAATCAGGAGGTGCGGTATGGAATACGCAACGGCTTAACGATCTCTCGGAGGACGATGGGGATTTCTTCCAGATTACATTATCGCCGTCACGTGAATGTACTTTTCGAGTGATCTGTGCGTGAACCTTTGCTTTCTCCTCAGGGAATGACATTTTTTGTGGATTGTTTTCGTCTTTTCGGTCCATTTGGCTGGCACACACACGCAGACATTTTTTTGGTATAATTTTGTCAGTATGTTCTGTTCCTTGTCGTCGACACATCTGGAGGTGAATCACGAAGAGGATCCGTGAGTGATGATGTGATTGTGATGTGGATGCCGGTGAGGTTCCCCTCGCCAAACACATGAATAAATCACTCTCTTTGCGGATGGGTTCCTTGGGGGTTTTTCGGCGCCAAACTGAAATTTAAATCCAATACCTGTTAGGAAATAGCACATAATCAAGGCTAAGAACTTTGGCGCTTTGCTATTTATGCACCTCCTGCATCATATTATGGAGAGCTTTTAATAAATCATGTATGTATTCCCCGAGTTCAGTTCAGTTCTGTTCCACCAGTCAGTCCATCCATCTGATTAACCGTCCGTCCGCCCAGCCTTGCGTCCGTACCTGCATCCCTCCGCTCTTCTTAGGGATGCGGATCAGTCACCTTAATTGATATTGATAGCTTTTCGGGGAGACTTGCTTAACGATCCGAGTCTTTCATCGACGCCGCTTTTGATATTTTCTAATTATTCGGTGGAAAGACGAGGCGGCAGTAAACTCTCGACAGCGCGGGTATTGCTTTTATCGCTTAACAGAATTATCTCTGCCTGTAGCCTTCAATAAATGCCGCCGATGCTGGGAATTTAACGGCATGGAACACACAGGCCCCTTCAACTTAACATGGATAACTGGGAGAATAGTTTGTGATTTATTAACGTCTCTTGAGACATAATGTTACGTCCCGGGGACACGCTGGTCTCAATCGCGCTATTGATGAGCTCGGACCTTATTGAGTTCCAGGTTTCTATACCGGCCGTTATTGAGCTGATGGATAATGACCCCTGGTGACCCCTGGCGTCTCTGTTATGCTGCTGTAACCCCAGAATACAATACGCTTCCCCGGGGGGTTCGCAAAGTCGTCACCGTGTGGTCTTCTGTGCTCATGGCCATCGTCCACCCCCTGCGTCCCCGCATGAAGAACCAGACGGCCTACTGCCTGATCCTGGGCGTGTGGGTCGTTCCCATCCTCATCTCCATCCCCTCGGCCTACTTCGCCTCGGAGACGGTGTACCCACACATCGGCGGCGGCGGCGGCGGCGGCGGCGGCGGCGGCACCGCCACCACCACCACCCAACACAAGGTGTTCTGCGCCCAGATCTGGCCGGTGGACCAGCAGGTCTACTACCGCTCGTACTTCCTGTTCATCTTCGCCGTGGAGTTCGTGGCGCCGGTGGCCGTCATGGCGCTGTGCTACGTGCGCATCTCCCGCGAGCTGTGGTTCAAGAGCGTGCCGGGCTTCCCGACGGAGCAGATCAAGAAGCGGCTGCGGTGCCGCCGCAAGACGGTGGTGGTGCTCATCGGCATCCTCACCGCCTACGTCCTGTGCTGGGCGCCGTACTACGCCTACGCCATCCTGCGCGACTTCCACCCCACGCTCATCTCGCGCCACCGCCACTCGCTGGTGGCGTTCTACGTGGTCGAGTGCGTGGCCATGAGCAACAGCATGATCAACACGCTCTGCTTCGTCAGCGTCAAGAACAACACGGTGAAGTACCTGAAGAAGATCGTGCTGCTCCGCTGGAGGTCCACGTACGCGCCCGGCGGCAAGGCGGCGGCGGCGGCGGCGGCGGCCACCGTCGAGGACACCGACCTGCGCACGTGCTCGGCGCCCGTCACCGAGGAGGTGGAGTGCATCCGGCTGAAGTAGAACAAAAAAAAGGAGGAGACGGGGGGGGACGGGCGGAGCGGCGGAGGAAGAGGAAGGGAGCCTCGATTGAGCGACGTATCGCACAGCGGCGGTTGGCGACGAAGAGACGAAGAGCAGAAAGGCGTTTTTTCTTCGGCGGTTTCGAAAGCATCGATCTCCCCGTACCACAAACTCACACCTCGGACACGCCTGTGTTGAATCGGACCGCACGAGATGTTACGCGACGCTCGCTATTAAGTTATTGTTGTGCAATCGCTTCCACGCTCTATATGAAGTATGTAAATGTGACGCCAGTAAGAGTTGTATTCGCTCAGAGAGCTGCGAGGAGAAGCCCGTGTGTTTCGCCCGCCGGTTAATCTTGTTAGGGCCGCGCGTGGTTTATGAGAACGGTTTTATGTTCTCCCGGATGAAATACATTCCGTGGAACAAATTGAACTCGATGTGTTTTTCCGAGTCTCGCGTCTCGCCCTCCGACGGAAACACACACCGTCCATAAGCTGTCCTCCTTTGGGCTCCTCTTAGACCCCCAAAACTCCGGGGATCTTCTCCCACAGCCCCCCGCCGGCAATATCATATATAATGTCGGCATGTACAGCGTGTAACGTCGGCAGTTTGGCCTTTACTGCGTACTTACCGGTTGCACAGACAATAAAAGCCCCGTGTTTAATGTTGGCGAACCCGCGATAACCCCGCGCCGAGCGTCTCCTTACAATACGCCGCGAGATAAGACACCGCTCGTGAAGACGCCGCTTCTCCTCGTTGTACAGAGACGTAGGATTACACACTGTATGAGCTATTTGTCAACGTTATTTTGTGTTATTTTGCGAAGGAATATGAGAAGAAACGTAAATGTAACGCGACATGTTAAGTCCAAGACAACGAGGATATATATCGGATGAGTGTACAGAAACTCAAGACAGGTTACCGGTGGATATTTCCGCATCTATTATGTATGAAGTGGTGACTTACGCCGCTTTTTATTTATGGAGTTTGTGTTGTGTTTGCTGTTGTGTGCGTATGTGTCGGTACTTACAAAACCGGCCACAGTGCTAACGCATGGTTCAACGACGATGATTGTCGATCAACTCGGTGTGTGTGTAATAAATCAGTTGCGCAACAACGCCGCGGTGTGTTCCTATGCCGATGTTTTTCCTCCTCGCGGGATTTAACGCCAAACTTCAAATGCGGGGGGCGTGGTCCTCCGAGGACACAGGCGAGGTTTGTGCTGAGAAGTCTCGTTTATTGTCAAATACGGATCACGAAATGGCAGACGACCCATTTCGTGATCCGTCGACTCTTAACGAACTGGGCCAGGTGAGGCCAATTAAGCCGGCCGCCGAAGACACACGCGCCGCCGCTTGTTCTCCGGACGTTTCCCATCTACCCTCCGTTACCACGGCGCCGACGTCGGACGCGTCGTCCATCTTGTGACCGCAGTGCGCGCTTTCACACGCTTTTATGTAGAACAAGCGTGTGTATATATAGCCTATATACAGATCAGATATTAATCAACTCTCAGTGGTGGTGGTGGTGGTGGTGGTGGTGGTCGATGCTAAACCTGCAATGTGCCTGCGAGCGGTACGATGTAAAGAACCCCCTAGACCCCCACGCCACGGACCCCGGGACCCCCAGAGGACCGGTCTGTTTCGTCCGCCGTGTTGTTCGTGCTATTTGGATGCGTATTTATTGATTATTTTCATATCGTTTATTGAGGGACTCCTATTACACCACCGGGTCGTGCGGAGTGCGATTAGCCCTCGCAAAGCGGTTTCAGAATCTCCGGCTGTTGCGGGAGCGTCGTCCACCCGGACGTAACGGTGGATAGATAGATCGGCCGACCAGTCGCTACGGTACGGTCCGCTGGGTAGGCCGGCGGGCCGATCTATCCGGCGTACGTCGAGGTGGACACTCCCACTTGTGATGTCACAAAGTCGGAGATGAAACCCGGCTTTTGAGACCTGCTTGGAAGGGCTCATCACGCCATCACACCGTGTGGTATAATAGATCTCCTTTAAGTTCTTATTTTGCATTTAGGTCACACACTGATTCCTAGTTGTTGTTAACAAGCACGGCATCTGCGGCAGAATGCATTCATTGAGCCAAGAACACTTAATAAAATGGTCCAATCTGTTCTTTTGATAATCTGATCTTTTCGTTTCTTTTTTAAATCTGAAGTCGGAAAGGTAGAGCGATACAATAACATCAATACTCGTCATCATAATGTGATTATCTGGTGGTCTTACAGTCGTATTATTGTTACCAAACTGTGAGTGAATGCATTTATTCCGCAGCGGGGGAAATCGAAGCCGCGGCGCCGGAGCTGAAGCCAATCTCCCGCGATTGAACGACGCCGTCGCCGCCGTCCCGTTTCATTCGGAGCGTAAAGAATTGAAACGTGAAAGTGATGGAGTTGTTTTGCTTCTCCGCTCCGCCCTGAAACCAGCCGTTAAGGCCAACAGAAAATTTTTTGATTTAACGGTGAAGGCAAACTCAACTTCAATGTCTTTGCTCTCGGTGGTAAACAAACGTCTGCTTTCATTCACGGGTTTATTGGGACCATTGACACCGATGACGCTGTTGTTCTCTGTCTGACCGCTTTGCTTTCAAAGTGAATAAATGCTTTCATTATTTGTGACTCAAAAAAGGATGAGGTAAGAGTTTGTACACAAAGAGACAGGCCACGTCGTGACGATCACTCCGAGGTCAAAAAGGTCGAAATTACATCCGTGTCTTTTCAAAATCGTTTTTTTTCCTTGATCTCAATGGACAAACGTCACGATATCAAGGAAAGGATGCGAAGGCTAAGACAACCGTGATGCACTTACACAAGGAAGCACTGAAGCACCTTTCCTTCGACGCATCCTTCGAGGTTTCGACCGGCTCTTATCACGGCTTGTCCCTCAGTTAGGAACCTTCTGATCCGCTCAACAGTCACTCTTCCTCTCTCACCTCTCTCTTTCTCAGTATCTCTCTCTCTCTCTCACCTCTCTCTCTCTCTCTCTCTCTCTCTCTCGGATTTTGTCTGGGTGGGAAAGAGAGGACATCTAGTGGGGGACACGGAGTAGGAGGACATCTAGTGGGGGACATCTAGGGACACCCAGTAAGAGGACATCTAGTGGGGGACATCTAGTGGGACACCCAGTTCTCGTCGCGATGTCGTGACCCGGCCGGGGCTCCTCCCCCCCCCCCCCGAAGATTTAGCGGCGCGACGCGACCGGGCTTCTGATTTGTGTGGAGAACACGGGGAGCGTCTCGTGTTCACTTGTCACTTTTATTATCGCTGTCACCGCGGTCTCCATTTTGTTTTTTTACGGCCTTTTCAATCAGGAGGTGCGGTATGGAATACGCAACGGCTTAACGATCTCTCGGAGGACGATGGGGATTTCTTCCAGATTACATTATCGCCGTCACGTGAATGTACTTTTCGAGTGATCTGTGCGTGAACCTTTGCTTTCTCCTCAGGGAATGACATTTTTTGTGGATTGTTTTCGTCTTTTCGGTCCATTTGGCTGGCACACACACGCAGACATTTTTTTGGTATAATTTTGTCAGTATGTTCTGTTCCTTGTCGTCGACACATCTGGAGGTGAATCACGAAGAGGATCCGTGAGTGATGATGTGATTGTGATGTGGATGCCGGTGAGGTTCCCCTCGCCAAACACATGAATAAATCACTCTCTTTGCGGATGGGTTCCTTGGGGGTTTTTCGGCGCCAAACTGAAATTTAAATCCAATACCTGTTAGGAAATAGCACATAATCAAGGCTAAGAACTTTGGCGCTTTGCTATTTATGCACCTCCTGCATCATATTATGGAGAGCTTTTAATAAATCATGTATGTATTCCCCGAGTTCAGTTCAGTTCTGTTCCACCAGTCAGTCCATCCATCTGATTAACCGTCCGTCCGCCCAGCCTTGCGTCCGTACCTGCATCCCTCCGCTCTTCTTAGGGATGCGGATCAGTCACCTTAATTGATATTGATAGCTTTTCGGGGAGACTTGCTTAACGATCCGAGTCTTTCATCGACGCCGCTTTTGATATTTTCTAATTATTTGGTGGAAAGACGAGGCGGCAGTAAACTCTCGACAGCGCGGGTATTGCTTTTATCGCTTAACAGAATTATCTCTGCCTGTAGCCTTCAATAAACGCCGCCGATGCTGGGAATTTAACGGCATGGAACACACAGGCCCCTTCAACTTAACATGGATAACTGGGAGAATAGTTTGTGATTTATTAACGTCTCTTGAGACATAATGTTACGTCCCGGGGACACGCTGGTCTCAATCGCGCTATTGATGAGCTCGGACCTTATTGAGTTCCAGGTTTCTATACCGGCCGTTATTGAGCTGATGGATAATGACCCCTGGTGACCCCTGGCGTCTCTGTTATGCTGCTGTAACCCCAGAATACAATACGCTTCCCCGGGGGGTTCGCAAAGTCGTCACCGTGTGGTCTTCTGTGCTCTCCACCCCCCCCCCCCAGGTACATGGCCATCGTCCACCCCCTGCGTCCCCGCATGAAGAACCAGACGGCCTACTGCCTGATCCTGGGCGTGTGGGTCGTTCCCATCCTCATCTCCATCCCCTCGGCCTACTTCGCCTCGGAGACAGTGTACCCACACATCGGCGGCGGCGGCGGCGGCGACGGCGGCGGCGGCACCGCCACCACCACCACCACCCAACACAAGGTGTTCTGCGCCCAGATCTGGCCGGTGGACCAGCAGGTCTACTACCGCTCGTACTTCCTGTTCATCTTCGCCGTGGAGTTCGTGGCGCCGGTGGCCGTCATGGCGCTGTGCTACGTGCGCATCTCCCGCGAGCTGTGGTTCAAGAGCGTGCCGGGCTTCCCGACGGAGCAGATCAAGAAGCGGCTGCGGTGCCGCCGCAAGACGGTGGTGGTGCTCATCGGCATCCTCACCGCCTACGTCCTGTGCTGGGCGCCGTACTACGCCTACGCCATCCTGCGCGACTTCCACCCCACGCTCATCTCGCGCCACCGCCACTCGCTGGTGGCGTTCTACGTGGTCGAGTGCGTGGCCATGAGCAACAGCATGATCAACACGCTCTGCTTCGTCAGCGTCAAGAACAACACGGTGAAGTACCTGAAGAAGATCGTGCTGCTCCGCTGGAGGTCCACGTACGCGCCCGGCGGCAAGGCGGCGGCGGCGGCGGCGGCGGCCACCGTCGAGGACACCGACCTGCGCACGTGCTCGGCGCCCGTCACCGAGGAGGTGGAGTGCATCCGGCTGAAGTAGAACAAAAAAAAGGAGGAGACGGGGGGGGACGGGCGGAGCGGCGGAGGAAGAGGAAGGGAGCCTCGATTGAGCGACGTATCGCACAGCGGCGGTTGGCGACGAAGAGACGAAGAGCAGAAAGGCGTTTTCTTCGGCGGTTTCGAAAGCATCGATCTCCCCGTACCACAAACTCACACCTCGGACACGCCTGTGTTGAATCGGACCGCGCGAGATGTTACGCGACGCGCGCTATTAAGTTATTGTTGTGCAATCGCTTCAACGCTCTATATGAAGTATGTAAATGTGACGCCAGTAAGAGTTGTATTCGCTCAGAGAGCTGCGAGGAGAAGCCCGAGTGTTTCGCCCGCCGGTTAATCTTGTTAGGGCCGCGCGTGGTTTATGAGAACGGTTTTATGTTCTCCCGGATGAAATACATTCTGTGGAACAAATTGAACTCGATGTGTTTTTCCGACGGAAAAAGCGTCTCGCCCTCCGACGGAAACACGCCGTCCATAAGCTGTCCTCCTCCGGGCTCCTCTTAGACCCCCAAAACTCCGGGGATCTTCTCCCACAGCCCCCCGCCGGCAATATCATATATAATGTTGGCATGTACAGTGTGTAACGTCGGCAGTTTGGCCTTTACTGCGTACTTACCGGTTGCGCAGACAATAAAAGCGCCGCGTTTAATGTTGGCGAACCCGCGATAACCCCGCGCCGAGCGTCTCCTTACGATACGCCGCGAGATAAGACACCGCTCGTGAAGACGCTGCTTCTCCTCGTTGTACAGAGACGTAGGATTATAGGAAATCTGGAATGCATCCGACACACTGTATGAACTATTTGTCAACGTTATTTTGTGTTATTTTGCGAAGGAATATGAGAAGAAACGTAAATGTAACTCGACATGTTAAGTCCAAGACAACGAGGATATATATCGGATGAATGTACAGAAACTCAGACAGGTTACCGGTGGATATTTCCGCATCTATTATGTATGAAGTGGTGACTTACGCCGCTTTTTATTTATGGAGTTTGTGTTGTGTTTGCTGTTGTGTGCGTATGTGTCGGTACTTACAAACCGGCCACAGTGCTAACGCATGGTTCAACGACGATGATTGTCGATCAACTCGGTGTGTGTGTAATAAATCAGTTGCGCAACAACGCCGCGGTGTGTTCCTATGCCGATGTTTTTCCTCCTCGCGGGATTTAACGCCAAACTTCAAATGCGGGGGGCGTGGTCCTCCGAGGACACAGGCGAGGTTTGTGCTGAGAAGTCTCGTTTATTGTCAAATACGGATCACGAAATGGCAGACGACCCATTTCGTGATCCGTCGACTCTTAACGAACTGGGCCAGGTGAGGCCAATTAAGCCGGCCGCCGAAGACACACGCGCCGCCGCTTGTTCTCCGGACGTTTCCCATCTACCCTCCGTTACCACGGCGCCGACGTCGGACGCGTCGTCCATCTTGTGACCGCAGTGCGCGCTTTCACACGCTTTTATGTAGAACAAGCGTGTGTATATATAGCCTATATACAGATCAGATATTAATCAACTCTCAGTGGTGGTGGTGGTGGTGGTGGTGGTGGTCGATGCTAAACCTGCAATGTGCCTGCGAGCGGTACGATGTAAAGAACCCCCTAGACCCCCACGCCACGGACCCCCGGGACCCCCCAGAGGACCGGTCTGTTTCGTCCGCCGTGTTGTTCGTGGTATTTGGATGCGTATTTATTGATTATTTTCATATCGTTTATTGAGGGACTCCGATTACACCACCGGGTCGTGCGGAGTGCGATTAGCCCTCGCAAGCGGTTTCAGAATCTCCGGCTGTTGCGGGAGCGTCGTCCACCCGGACGTAACGGTGGATAGATAGATCGGCCGACCAGTCGCTACGGTGCGGTCCGCTGGGTAGGCCGGCGGGCCGATCTATCCGGCGTACGTCGAGGTGGACACTCCCACTTGTGATGTCACAAAGTCGGAGATGAAACCCGGCTTTCGAGACCTGCTTGGAAGGGCTCATCACGCCATCACACCGTGTGGTATATTAGATCTCCTTTAAGTTCTTATTTTGCATTTAGGTCACACACTGATTCCTAGTTGTTGTTAACAAGCACGGCATCTGCGGCAGAATGCATTCATTGAGCCAAGAACACTTAATAAAATGGTCCAATCTGTTCTTTTGATAATCTGATCTTTTTCCTTTCGTTTCTTTTTGAAATCTGAAGTCGGGAAAGGTAGAGCGATACAATAACATCAATACTCGTCATCATAATGTGATTATCTGGTGGTCTTACAGTCGTATTATTGTTACAAAACTGTGAGTGAATGCATTTATTCCGCAGCGGGGAAATCGAAGCCGCGGCGTCGGGGCTGAAGCCAATCTCCCGCGGTTGAACGACGCCGCCGCCGTCGCCGCCGTCCGTTTCATTTGGAGCGTAAAGAATTGAAACGTGAAAGTGATGGAGTTGTTTTGCTTCTCCCCTCCGCCCTGAAACCAGCCGTTAAGGCCAACAGAAACATTTTTGATTTAACGGTGAAGGCACACTCAACTTCAATGTCTTTGCTCTCGGTGGTAAACAAACGTCTGCTTTCATTCACGGGTTTATTGGGACACCAATGACTCTGTTGTTCTCTGTCTGACCGCTTTGCTTTCAAAGTGAATAAATGCTTTCATTATTTGTGACTCAAGAAAAGTAAAATGAGGTAAGAGTTTGTACACAAAGAGACAGGCCACGTCGTGACGATCACTCCGAGGTCAAAAAGGTCAAAAAGGACGAAATTACATCCGTGTCTTTTCAAAATCGCTTTTTTCCTTGATCTCAATGGACAAACATCACGATATCAAGGAAAGGATGCGAAGGATAAGACAACCGTGATGCACTTACACAAGGAAGCACTGAAGCACCTTTCCTTCGACGCATCCTTCGAGGTTTCGACCGGCTCTTATCACGGCTTGTCCCTCAGTTAGGAACCTTCTATCCCTCACTCTCTTCCTCCTTCTCTCTTCTCCTTCTCTCTCTCTCTCTCTCTCTCTCTCTCTCTCCTCTTCTCTTCTTCTCTCTTCTCCTTCTCTCTCTCCCTCTCTTGTAGATTAACTGTAGAGGATATCTAGTGTGGGACACCCAGTAGGAGGACATCTAGTGGGGGACACGGAGTAGGAGGACATCTAGTGGGGGACTCGGAGTAGGAGGACATCTAGCGGGGGACTCGGAGTAGGAGGACATCTAGCGGGGGAACACCCAGTAGGAGGACATCTAGCGGGGGAACACCCAGTAGGAGGACATCTAGCTGGGGAACACCCAGTAGGAGGACTATATAATCCACTTTCTGCGTGTGGTCGAGCACGCGTGACCCAACAGCGTCAATAGATTATCCCCAACTCTGCGGCGGACGGACATGCGCGCGGCGTGTAATTGTAATAATAAAGCCATCATAACGCGTGCGTCCTGTTTTTAATAACGGTCAACGCGGCACTCAAGCGTGCGGAGAGCATCACTGAGCTGCGAGGACCACCGGCGGACATAATTGGCCGCTGTTGTTCCCTGGTAACCGGGGTAGGCGGGCGCCGGGCGGTGTGTGTGTGTGTGTGTGTGTGTGTGTGTGTGTGTGTGTGTGTGTGTGTAGGGTGGTGGTGGGTTGGAGCGTACCCTAATGGCCCCCCTCAGGTTCCGGGGGGACAAAATGTCGCTGAATGTGGAAATGGAAATGGACTGGTTATGGTTATGGTGGTTATGTAATGGAATACTCTGTAGTCTGTGCATCACCCCCCGCCCCGGCGCTCGAGGCAAACCTGTAACCCTTACACAGCTCTCCCGAGCACCGGGTTCAAGACGACGTACGACCGTGAAGAACGTGCAGCCATACATCATCGCAGACGACAGCGGTGGGACCGCGCGGTAAATAGGAATAGGAAATCTCCTGCCTCAGCGTGGACCTCATCGCGCCGCTCCGCAGGTTCAGGAGGACATCTAGTGGGGGACACGGAGTAGGAGGACATCTAGTGGGGGACTCGGAGTAGGAGGACATCTAGTGGGGGACTCGGAGTAGGAGGACATCTAGCGGGGGAACACCCAGTAGGAGGACATCTAGCGGGGGAACACCCAGTAGGAGGACATCTAGCTGGGGAACACCCAGTAGGAGGACATCTAGCGGGGGACTCGGAGTAGGAGGACATCTAGTGGGGGACACAGGGTGCATTCGGGACACGATGGGACTCTATCGTCTCTCTCCAGTATATTTATACTTGCTGTGGAAGTTCAATTAAATCCTCGTGAAGTTTTAACGATTTCTCATTAAGGGTTCGAACCGTTTGACCAGAAGCTCCGACTCAAACCCAGAGAGTCGTCGGGAGGAACGAGCTCTCCGACAAAATGGCGTCTTTAACCACGCCACTCAAGTATTGTTACATCACGGGGACGGCGGACCAAGCATTAATTACACACAACACTTTAAGCAGAGTAAGTGTGGAGTAAGTGTGGAGTAAGTGTGGAGTAAGTGTCGGCAACTGGAAAAGCGTTTTCTAAATACAAAATAAAGGGAATAAAATTGGAGTTAACCCGTCAGGTTACCGTCTATTTGTTATACATACATATATATACATATATACATATACATATATGTATATATATATATATATAGAGAGAGAGAGAGACATTTTGTATTTTTAGATTAAAAAATGTTGTACTGTATTTTTGTATCTTTGTATTTTTGTATTTTCCATATTTTTGTATTTTTGTATATATTTTATATTGATATATATATAGATTTGACTCACTTGACTCACTTAACTGTATATATTTAGTTCTTTATAAGTATATTTTAGAAACTCACCCACCCCAGACTCTAACTGGGTCTAATACTGCACACCTATAGACACACCTTCTTGTTTGCAGGGTGTGATGGTATTTGACATGTAATTGTGTGTGTGTGTGTGTGTGTGCGTGTGTGTGTGTTTGGCGGCTTAATTGGCTCATTAAGCCACCAAACACACACACTCTCGCCACAGTAATCCATCCACGCACCGTGCCGCCGTGTGATCATCGACCAGCAGCCTGCCGGCCGGCCCGCTCCCATTCCCCCCACATTTTGTCAAGACGGGGCCGTTTCGTCGGCGCTCCCGATGTCCTGCGGGGTCCGGGTCCGGTGGTTTATAGACTGGTGCCGTACATAAGCCCCGCCCCCCCCTCGCCCTTCCTTGACGGCCTGAGGTGCTCGGCTGCCTCCGTCCCTGATTGTGATTAGAGCTAACCTTGGCCTGGCAGGTGTGTGATGAGACCGCTGCTGCTGCTGCTGCTGCT
>PIJE02001726.1:50737-58026 GCA_002895965.2 Coryphaenoides rupestris
GTCTGTGGGCTGTCAGGACATTAACATTTTCCAATTGGAAGGTTAACATTCATAATACATTGTATTATGAATACATTGTATTATATTGTACAATATTGTCCACACACCCACCCACCCACAGTGAGGGCGGGGCTAGCACCCACCCACAGTGACGTGGGGGGGGGGGGTCTATCTGCGAACCCAGTGGCAGCTACTGGAGCGACGCGCCCACTGCAGTCGACACACAGCACACACAGTGAGAGGCCCGGCTTTCTGTCCTCCGTGTTTTATCATTGAATAGCTGAAGACTCCGGGGGGAACATCACACATTAAGGGTCTGACAGCTCATCTGCGGAGAGAGAGAGAGAACACAGAGCCGGGAAACACGGCCGCCGTTGGCATCAATCTGCTGTCGCGCCTCAAACGCACTTAAACAAGAAAGAAGAAAGAAAAAAAAAACCATTTCAACTCAACCAATCGCAAACAAACAATCTCCTCCTCGCCGCAATAAACGCAGTCGGAGGCGAAGCTCGCCGCCGGCCGTGTTCCTTTTGTGAACACGGTGCAAAGTTTAAAAAACGACGCTGAGGTTCGGCCCCCCCGCTCGTTAGGTTGCGAGACGGGGGAACGAACGGAGGCCTCGCCGGGTGAGGAAATCGTATCTGACTGAGCCGAGGCGTCCCCGAGCGAGGCGCCGGCGCTACCCCCAGCGTGGCCGACACCGCCGCCGTCGGTGTGTATGAACGCGAGGCCCTATTTATTGTCAAGAGCTCCGGGTAAAAGGGCGACGTAAACGCCACTCCGCTGAACCATTTTACCATAAATGCTAAGTGGATGTCGTTGCCTTTGGGTTGATCTGAACGAGATTGCGGGCACGTCCAGGTTTTTATGCAAATGAGCCGTCGGCGGCTGACGTCGCGATCTATCATGTGGGGCCGATGCACGGAATACGTAATCAGGGTCCGAATGCCGCCGATCCCTTTTCCCCGATAAAAAGTGTGCGTTTAGTGTTCAGGTGTCGTATATATAGAAGATATATATGGATTGATTAGGCTGAGTGATCCTCCCTCCGCGGGTCAGCCAATGAGAACACGGCATCAACTCTTCCGTCGGAGCGTCGGAGAGTCCGCCGCTGGCCTCGGTGTGTTCCCGGCGGTCGAAGTGTAATTACGGGATGGTTTTTTTTTTCTGACGATGCCATTGGCTGTTGTGGTGTTGGTGGTGGTGTTGGTGGTGGTGGTGTGGTGTTGTGGTGGTGGTGTTGTGGTTGTGGTGTTGGTGGTTTTGGTGGTGTGGGTTGGTGGTGGTTTATGGTGGTCTCTCAGCTCTCAGAGGCCCCCCCCCCCCCCCCCCCCCCCCCCCCCCCCCCCGCCCGCCCTCGATCCGAGCAAAGGCCTCACACACACACACACACAGACACACACCAAGATCCTCTCTGATGTCCTCTTATGATAATATAATACACTCGTGACACAGAAAGGCAGCTCCTTTGTCTTCACGTATTGATCTTAAAATGAGAAAAAAAGAAAAGAAAAGTGATTTCCTTGTGGGATTTCAAAAGCTCGGTTCTTTTGATAGAACCGTTGTTTTGGCAGATAAACGGAACCTCGTTTATCTGGGGTTTTTCATTCACACAAATCAATTTAATACACTGAGGATGCACAGACACACACACACACACACACACACACACACATATCAACACACACGCACACATAGGCCCACACACACACACACACACACACACACGCACACACACACACATGAACACACACACACACACATACACACACACACACACATGAACACACACATACGCACACATGCACATACCCATATGCACACATGTATACATACACACACATGCACACACACACACACACGCACACACACATATGAACACACACACACACACATACACACACACACACACACACACACACACACACACACACACACACATACACACACACACACACACACACAAACACACACCGTTTCTTGCACATTCATTCCACACACATCCATCCATCCATCCATCCATCCATCCATTATGAGCACATTATGAATTACTGCCACTGAGTCCACAAGCTCTGCGCTCTAATGACAGACCTGCAGCTACAAACGACCACCGTCTCCACGCTTTATACAGAGCAGCTTTCAATACGTGAAGCGGAGCGCCTCGCAAAATGGATCCGGGGGTAAAATCAATCAAATGTTAATAAAGGAATAAAGGTGAGAGAATGATGGTGATGGGGAGAACGCAGAGTTAAGCGAAGGGCAAAACGACGTGGATCGTAATAAATTACGCTCCGGCGGCTCGAGTTACAGCCGACAGTTCTAAAGATTCCTTCCTGCAAGCCTGCAAACTTACGCCCACTTCAAGTTGTGACCCTCTGAGGCCATTCTGTTTGTTTCTCTCATCTGTTTGTCTGAAAGATTCTTCTAAAAAAGAACCCTTTGCCGAGACGGGTTCATCGTCAGGGACGGCGACCGAGATCCAGTTTTTTACGACGACCAAATTTCTAAATCGTTTCCAATTTATCATCGTTACGGTCCGAGCTGTGCAGACGAGAGAGGAGAGTCGTGCCATCGTGCTGATATATAATATATAATATATAATATATAATATATATATTACGTCGCCGCGCTCAACAGTGTGGTCTGTTGAACGTCGTCCCCGCGTATTCCTTTCTAATGAACGCCCCGGTGGCGGCGGTGCTTATTGAAGGCAAGCGGTTTGTCAGGTAAACACAATCACGGTCGGGAAACCCAAAAAAAAAGTCACCGACTCGCGGGTTTGGTCGGAGCCATGAAAGCAATACCTGTTCTTTGGAGAATTTTACCGCCGGCCCATCTTTCCACCAAAGGGTGCTAAATATCGACGGTGGTATCGATGAAGACCCAGCATCGCGGCGCAAGTGTTGGAAAAGCACAGCGCTTGAGGGAAACACATTGTGAGCCGGTGAGGCGCCATTTAAAGACTCTATTTGTGTGTGTAATTAAGGATGGATTGTCCTCATCATCAGCTTCCTCTTCAGTTCTTCAGCATAAGGCCTTCATTTTGCCTGTCAATCTAGACAGCGGGCGGCGTCATTGTGAGACTGTTCGATGGTCATAGAAACGTGTTGAATCTGTTAGATCCGGCGTGTGAGATTGACGTTCAAATCGTGAGATCCGGCGTCCGCTTACCCGCTCGTCACAACCCGCACGTACTTTTTTGTACACGAGTGGTTATGGGTTATGGATTATTGGTCCATAAAAGCTGTGAGTGATTACAGTCAGGGCTGCAGCATGTGTGCACATACAGTACATTGTTGTCTACCGCCCCCTAGTGTCCACATATTGCAGCTGCATCTTGATGCACATGTTGTGTTCTGTTTTTTAGTTCACCATTATTTTTATTTCTGACAACCAGTGATGAAAATCTATGTAAATGCCCGACGCCCGAGTCGTGGGCACGTATGCCGACGTGATGCAGTGTGTCTTGCCTGACTGATCTTGGCGCTGTAGTTAGTCAGCACAGGCCAGAGGAAGTGAAGCGGACCGACAATAAGAAAAGGGGAAATGTGTGCAGTTAGCGGTTAGCGCGATGCCGGAGCGTCGTTCTGTGTCGCTCTCTATCTGTTCAACGGCTTATCATCAGGAAACACTTTGACGTCCGTCTTGTGTCGTCACAGGACTCGGAGGAGCCCGGAGGCCCGCAGTTACGCCGCAGTTTGTTTTGTAATATTGAACGGCGCTCTGTGCAAGTGTCACGGATTCCTTCTCATTACCGACCCCCCTGCCGGAGCTCTGAGCGCATTCAGAGCTCCGTGGGGTTGAGACACATTTTAAAAAATCTCTAAAATAACTTTTTCGGGGAATTATCCGTCACTTCCTTCCTTTTTATCCTGGGAAATCCGACCCCCTTCGTCCACAACCTGCTTATAAACCGGCAATTTAAAGCAATTTTGTTCTGTCAAATCCTCCATGTAGTCCCTGAACGGATTCAGGATTCTTACATGCAGGACCTTTAAAACATAAAGTCTTGCATTAAGCCCACAGCGGAACAGAGGCCAGGACGACCAGATGAGGTGTAGCTCACTTTATTTAATGTGTTGTAAATAACGTGTTGTTTCTGCTGATGCATGGTGGCAAACAAAAAGGCATCTAAAAGACGTCCGCTACTCAATTGAATGTACGTTCATAAATATTCCCACATCGTCGTTGGTTAGTTTGTTTGTTTTGCTATTTCCCGCTCTTGGACACCGTCTGGATGGCCTGAATCCACTCCCGCCGCTCCTCCGCCGCCGCCGCCTGCAGGAAGTACCGCTTCTCGTCCGAGGTGATGACCTCGAAGAGATCGCCCTCCACCTCGTAGCGCCTCGCTGCAGACACGACCGCACGACGATTACACATCGGACGGAGGAGAGAGAGAGAGAGAGAGAGAAGAGAGAGAGAGAGAGAGAGAGAGAGAGAGAGAGAGATACCGGCCAACAGCCGAACAACGACGGTAATTTGTTGTTCACACACTCACCGTCGGGCACGAAGTCCACGGCGGTGACGACGCACCCGCGCAGGTGGATGGAGCCCAGCGGTTCGTCGTCCCCCTGGTGGTCAGAAACAGGAGTTAACGGAGACCGATCACACCGGTTTCAGAATGTGTCCACCGAGAGGTACGGTGGATAGATCAGCCGACCGGCCTACCCAGTGGACCGTGGCTACTGGGAGGGTAATCTATCCACCACACTTCGAGGTGGACACTCCAAGAGAGAAACCGGTTTTTGCAACCGATTGTAATGGCTAATCACGCTCACACCCGGTGGGATAATGGGAGTCCTTTAATTATCTGGAGCCTCACGGCAAACTAATAGGCTGCATGCAAATTGACGGATCGATTCAAGACGTACGTTTCTATTTTATTTTATTTTATTTTAAACGGTGTGGTTTGCGTGTACCTTTGTGGGGTCATAGTAGTGCATGTACGCCGGGTCGTCTCTCAGGGTGAATTTCCGAACCTTCCAGTTCTTCCTCACCTGTCCCTGAGGAAGTCACGGTGCGGTCGAGGGTTAGTTTCACAACAGTTTTTCAGTGCTTGACGTTGTTCAGGCCGACTTGAAGACGCCACGAAGACAGCCGAGAAGGCAAAGCGTATTTCTAGTGCGTATATATACAGTACAGTACATTCCTCACCTGTTTCAGCAAGCAGCCCTGCTTTATGATGTGTCCCCTGAATTCCTCTTTCACGATGTCGTCCTCATCGCTGGAGTATCCTTCACAGAAGAACCCGCTGTCGGCCTGTGTGTGGACGCCACATAGACACACACATACAGTATTAATCACACACATTCACGTTGTACAGAACAAACAAGGAGGTGGGGGGGTCACAGGTCAAGCCTTTTGAACAACTGACCACAGCTGAGTTGTGTTGTTTGTGTTCGTCACAAAAGCTTCCTTTTACATTTTCGAACAGCTTTCCACAACCACAACCAAATCTACATTGGGGGGGGGGGGGGGGCGTCTTCTCCGAGACTTACGAAGAAGTACAAGGCGTCGGACTCGTCCAGGAAGACGGACTCGGCCCCGGCGGTCGCCCCGGTCTTCGACAGGTCCCCGGCCGGCAGGAGGAAGCCTTCGTTCATCAGGCCGGTGGCTAGCATCAGGGCCTCGGCGCGGTTCCTCGCCTTCTCCTGGGAGATCAACCAGTCCACCACTGTCCCACCTGTACAGGGAGAAAGATATCAGGTCGTTAATATATATCGAGAAGACTGGAAGCATTACATTTACATTGAGGGAATCTGTGCCTACGGTGCATCAAGAAAAAACTATCCGAAGATTGAGAATTGGCAAAAATATCAATCATCTCGTATGAACAAACAGAGCAAGTTTCTAATGGGTTTGCAAAACAAATTCCCTGAATGTAAATGTAATGTAAATGTAAACGTGTGTAGATACCAGTGAAGCAGTGGTTGTACGTTCTGGCCTCCTTCTGCAGCTTCAGCTCCTTCACCCCGGTGTCCGGGTCTCTGATCAGAGCGTACAGCTCGCTGGAGGAACGAGACAATCACAACTATATGACGTTCAACTAAACAAAGAGCTCGTCCAGAAAGTGAGGCTGAGTCATTACACTGACTGTGTTCTGTACGACCGTGCTTCTAAAAACACATCTTGGACAGAGTGCTCACAATAGGATCTGGAATGGAAGATTAGAACCAGGTTTGACGCTTCTGTTTGTTCTTGCCCCCCCCAAGGAGCAAGAACCAACTCCCTCCATGGGGGGGTGGGGGAACCCGACAGCCAGTAGACGGAGGTGGAGGACTCACGCGAGGTTGACCGTCTCCGGCAGGCGGATGGACTTGCGGGTGGAGCGGCGGGCGAAGCGCTTGCTGCCCTGCAGGCAGGAGATGACCCTCTTGACGTCCTTCACCCACGTCTCCCGCTCGATGCCGTGCGACGCCTGGAAAAAGTGGTCCTGCTTCTTTGCCGTGCTGATCTTGAACACCATCTGGAGGTGGAGGATGAGGAGGATGAGGAGGATGAGGAGGAGGAGGAGGATGAGGAGGATGAGGAGGAGGGGGTGGAGCAGGCGGTGGAGGTGGAGGAGGACGAGGAGGAGAAGGAGGAATAGGGGGAGGAGGTGGAGGAGAAGGGGGAGGTGGAGGAGGCGGTGGAGGAGGACGAGGAGGATGATGGGGAGAAGGAGTAGAAAGAGGAGGAGGTAGTGGAGGAGGTGGAGGAGAACAAGGAGGAGGAGGTGGAGGAGGCGGAGGAGGAAGAGGAAGTGGAGGAGGAGGAGAGCGAGGAAGACGAGGAGGAGGAGGAGAAAGAGGAAGAGGGGGAGGAGGTGGAGGAGGGGGAGGAGGGAGGAGGGGAGGAGGAGGAGGAGGAGGAGGTGGAGGAGGAGGAGGTGGAGGAGGTGGAGGAGGAGGAGGAGAGGAGGAGGAGGAGGAGGGAGGAGGGGGGAGGAGGTGGAGGAGGAGGAGGAGGTGGTGGAGGAGGAGGAGTAGGAGGCGGTGGTGGTGGTGACATATGAAACAGTATATATACTGTATATATATATATAGGCCTTTACACAGTGTAGATATAATGTATTTGTGTACATTATATCTACACATTTTATTACCTACACACACACGCACACACACACACACACACACACACACACACACACACACGGACACGCACACACACACACACACACACACTCCCACACACACACACACACACACACACACCACACACACACACACACACACACACACACACCGCAGACCATACGACTACCATACAATGCGGCGGCAGTGACAGAGACATGTATATGATCTATA
>PIJE02001726.1:71515-89134 GCA_002895965.2 Coryphaenoides rupestris
GTGCAGATGGAATTCGTTACCGAGTTTGATTAAAGGTGCCCTTTATCGCGCGTGTGTGTGTGTGTGTGTGTGTCAGTTGCCCGCGGCGATAAATTGCGAGACATTATGCGACGCGTTACGCATGGCGATGGCAACGAGATGATCTGACCATGAGGCCGCGGTTCCCCCACCTGGATCCTCGTCCTCTCCTCCGCGCGCTTCATTTATACAACGGGCGAGAAACACAAGAAACATCATCAGGTTTCACTCACGTGCTTCTGAATTATTCCCCGGCAAAGGTGGAGAGAAGAGAAGGTCCGTGCTGTGTGTGTTGTATTGATGGAAGTGACTAATGAGGAGCCGGGGGGGGCCGGACCTGGCGTGTTTGGAGCCCTGAGCTACCTTCCCTTGCACCACAAAAAAAAAACAACCCCAATTATTGATATTCTTCATCCATTCCTGTTCGTGTGTAGGTGCAGGTGTGGTCTATTTTTTTTTTTAAAACAAAACAAGTATCGTGTTCAGTTTTGTCCTCGCCAGCGAGTACAGGTGTACGTGTTCCCGATCCTAATTTGCCTGCTCCGGCACGTCTTTTCAATTCAATCAGCGGCGTACCGGAGCGTTCTGCTGGGCTCCGTGTGTTTGTCAGGAACCTTCTCTCTCTATTTGTGTTGGTGCTGTGCCCCGGGTGGCTTTTTGCCTTTTCATTTTCCCACTCTTATTGCTCTCATTGCACTCCACCACCCTGCTATATACTGTATTTATATATATATATATATATATATATATATATATACTGTATATATATTGGGTCTCATCTGGGAGTGATGAAGGGATCATTCAACATTCAACGTGCGGCGACTATAGATGGCCGCCGACTGTATGTCGCCTATAGGAGGTGCCGGCGGTGCCCAGACTGTGCGACAGAACGGCGGGGAGTTGAAGCGGTCGGCTCACCGTCGCTCGGGGGATCGTTTCCGGAGCTCCACTCTCCAGCCAGGAGGACCTGACCGGGGCCTTGTCAACAATATAAAAACCCACCGCCCATATCGGTTTGGCTCTGCTCTAAAATGGCTACCGCCTGCCATTGGCTTCTTTGGCCGCCCTGGTTTTTGTTTTGGCCGTTCCAAGATGTCTCTCAGCCAATCGCACGCGGCGCCGCGCCGAACGTGTGTCACTCTGTGAATGAGCGGCGGGCGGACGGAACGGATGCCAGCGTGTGTTGCGAGGTCACCGGGTTGACGGTTTGCGGGGTTAACCGGTTAACCGTTGGATAAACACGACAACCCCACCGCTAATCAATGAGAGTTGAAGCGTTAATCAAAGCCCCCGCTGGTAATCGCAGGCCGGTTAGAGATCTCGCGCGTTGTTGTTCAATTGCCGGTGCAATCGTTCCATTCAAGTTGCTGCGGTTGAGCTCTGGAAGGTGTTGAAGGTGTCTTGAGATGTTCCAGAGGTCCCGTCTTGTTGTCTCGTGTAACACAGCGAAACGATCACAGAACACAGACACACACAGAACCGTGATCTATTGCGGAGACTGCCGATGTCTCCGCCGGTGATTGCGCCTCCGGTTTTGATTATAATTATTATAATTGTGATGTTAATTCTGCTTTTAATCACGCTATACATTAGTGAGGATTTTGATTAGGATTTTGATTTTGATTTCCACTATTATCTGAACGATGACTTTCATGTAATTGTGATTTTGCGATCCGTCAATGACTGATGGATTCCTCACCGTCTTTAAGACCTCCGACAACCGCTGGACCGACTCCTCGCCCCGTCCACTCAGGGACGACAGCGACCGGCGGCGTGTTATTCAGACAATCAAGGAAGGGATTATTAATTCTATTAATCACCGTGTAGGACTCTCCATCGCCACCGCAGCGGCAAACGGCATCAGACAGGTTGAGTTACTATCATTACCACCACTGTGTGTGTTTATGAGCCGACGACTCGCAGGCCACCGGGGGAATCGATGGAGGACACCTCAAGGAGCAATTCTACAAGAGGTGGCCCCCGCGTTGCATAATGGCTCCTCGTCTTCCGCCTCCGCCCTCCGCCGATTAATTACACTCTCCGCACCGACGTCGAGCTCTCATTAGTATGTGTAGGGGAGCGTGTGGATGCTGATGGGCCAGCACCTGTCTGTCTGTCAGGAGGACGTCTCGTAGTTCCTCCTCAACGTCCCGGCATCCTCTGTCGTGAAGTTCATGTTCTGTTTCTTAGTCCTGTCTGGCGACGTGTTCAGAGTCAATTCGTTAATTAGGACTTTTGAGTGACGAGTGCACTTTGAGGTGCACAAGGATCTTGAGATCTAGTCGAGTTTATTTCACCTTCAGAGGAACGAAATCACGAGTGGCTGTTGTTTGACGAGCAGGATCTATCATTTAACGCTCAGGCGTTGATCGACCGCTTAACGCTCGAGTGTTGTGACCACGCTGCGGATGACAGCTTTGCTTTGATTTAAAAATGAAAATAAAAAAGTAAAGTGTTATCTTGTAGTCGTGAATGAATCAAGAATCTGAAAAACACCGCGTTTGCTTTAATTGTGAGATGGAAAAATAAATTGGCCAGTTTGTCTTAAGAATGGGAATAACATAGCAGCCCATTAAGGTTTGAAAGAGTGTGTTACACATATATTTTCAATTTGGCACACACACACACACACACACACACACACACACACACACACACACACAGAACAATAACACAGCAAAAAAAGGTGGGTGCTGGTGCTGAACTCTAAGCCTGAATTCCTCCACCTCCTGTGTCGTTTGGTGGCGCTAGAGCTCTCCAAAATAGCCTGGAAGATCAGAAGTTACCCCCACCACCACCACCACCACCCTCTCCTCCACCCCCACCACCACCACCACCACCCCAGCAGCCAATGCAGCGGATGGAGTGAGGAGGGTCCTTTCTGTGCTGGGAGGGTGTGTGGTGGTGGTGGTGGTGGGAAGAGAGAGACTCCGCGGCCACCAGCTGCCCAGAATAGTAAGCAGGGAGCTCTCCACGACCGAGGAGCCCAGAACCACAGAGAAAAAAACCCTATCCTAGACTATCCTAGACTAGACTAGACTAGACTAGACTATCCTAGACTAGACTACATGTGGGAGACTTTTCCAGCGAGAGGGGGTGAAACGCTTGTGATCCCTCCCAGCGGCGGCAGGGTCGCCTCTGCGTAATCATCACCGCCGGTGTCCACTTTGGAGACGCGCTTGGACAAAGTGCGCGTCTCCGGCGGCGGACCCCTCGGAGCCTCGTCGTCAAGCCTTGTTTGTTCTGCCGTGTGTGTGTGTGTGTGTGTGTGTGTGTGTGTGTGTGTGTGTTCTTATTGTGTGCCGTCGTCTCTCAGCGTTCAGAGGGTTCTGGTGAACACTTTCTGTTATAATATTGATCTTCTTGGCTCCGGCTGAGGGTCTGTTTGCTGATGGGCGCACCTGGGAACCAACATGCGCACACCTGCCAGGTACTGTATGTGTTTTAGCTGTTTTATTCTTCATATTAAAATGCTGCTGGTATATAAATGAAAGCTTTGCGCCAGAAGTCATCTCAAGCCATGCAAGTGTGAATGTATGAATCATATTACATTTTCATATTACAGTCATCATGTGCAATACTTCCTCTTACCATTCTTATGATTATTATTACCATTACACTTCAATTATTGTTTTTGCTGACTGAATATCTTATCTTACCTACTGTATATTTTTCCTTCTTCTTCTTCTACTTACTGGACATTTGTAAATCTGTTATTATTATTCTTTATTATTTGTATTTGTATTATTGTCCTGTTTATTTCTACTGTTTATTTCTCTATTGTTTTATTCTAATGCTATGCAACCTGGCACAAGAATTTCCTTCTGGATCAATAAAGTTCTGTCTTATCTTATCTTATCTTATCTTATCTTAAATGTAGCTGCTGCCTAAAGGTGCACTGAGAGTGATGAGCGGTGATGGGACACCTGTTGACTCCTCTCAGGTCTGCTTGGAGTGTTCAGCATCCTCTCATCCCCGCATCGTTATGGAAGTTATGATGATGATGATGATGATGTTAATGATAATAAAACACCATCTTATCTTCCCTTCATCCCACGGCCTAGAGTACTGTACAGCATCATTAACGATGATAGATTAGAGTGAGATGCTATTTCATCTCAACTCTAATGAGATCATTTAAGGCCATTTGGGCGTCGCGAGTTACCTTTGGCAGTGGCAATGTTGTACAGTCGATGATAAATCATCGCATGAAGCATTTCTTTTTAATTCTGGATCGTTATGATGATCTCAAAAGGTTGGGGCAAAGTAAACTAGTTCACCATATTAGTGTGTGTGTGTGTGGTGTGTGTGTGTGTGTTATCTCCATTCATTATCTCTAATCCTGTTTCCAATGTTGTGTTGAGGAGCAAAGCACAGTGTTGAGAAAGTAACTGTAAGACTCTAACCCTCCTCCCTCCCTCCCTCCCTCCCTCCCTCCCTTCCCATGGATGTGCGGGGAATCCTTAAAAAGGCTCCGTATTGCAGGGTGGTGTCCTCAACGGTCTGGCGAGCCGGGGAACAGACTCTGTCCACACACACACACACACACACACACGCACATGCTCACACACACACACACGCACGCACACACGCACACACACACGCGCACATGCTCACACACACACACGCACGGATACACACACACACACACGCACACACACATTTGGGAAATGAGTATTGGCGATGAAGGAGAGAGGGAGGGGTCTCTCCGGCGTCCATTGGTATGCTTGTGTGTGTGTGTGTGTGTGTGTGTGTGTGTGTGTGTGTGTGTGTGTGTGTGTGTGTGTGTGTGTGTGTGTGTGTGTGTGTGTGTATGTGTGTGTGTGTGTGTGTGTGTGTGTGTGTGTTTGTTTGTTTGGTCTCTGTGGGACTCACTGCTGTGATTGAGATGAGTGTGAGAGAGCTGTGAATGATGATGACTTTCTGAAGGAAAAGGAAGGAAGAGGAAAAATACGCGGAAAGCCTCACACTTATTTATTGAAGGTCAAGCACCTCCATTTTGAGTTTTTCATTTCATTTTATTTGTCCTTGAACATCTCAGCGGCGGTCTTGGTCGTGTTCTCCAATGAGCAATTTCTTTTCGCCCGGGTATTCTACATACAACAATGGGTTTATTTCTAAGCACTTGTACATTGTGTGCGGTCTCCTTGTCAAGCCGACCTGCGGAGTTGTGTGCGTGTCTGAGTGCGGCCCCCCGGCCAGACGAGACCGGGCCTCGGAAGGCGCTTTCACATTTAGGACCCCGGGCCCGGCTCATCCGAGGACACTCGACCCACAAAGCCCCGGTCTTGGTTTGATTAGTGTGAGCGCTGTGTGTGCTGCGCTGAATAGATTAGCTTGAGTCACAACAAGGCTTGATTAACTAAAGTGGAACTGTGAAAGGGAAAAGATTCAACCTCAGTATAACCTCAGTGGGCTTCGCAAATTCCCGGACTCCGATGGGGCCTTCTAGACCTGAAACAACGACCGTGTCCCTGGTACAGGTAAGTCCTGACAGGTGCTGTAGTCTTGTAGTCCCTATTCTTGATCGTCCATTCCCTATAGTGCGACGTGATTGGGCTTTGGTGTCAAGCGAGTTGCTCATTTTGCGGCGTCCATTGACCTTTTTAAGTTTGTTCCGTCGCAGTCTCTTGTTTGATTTAGAGGTGAACCGCTGTGCCGAGCGGAGCCCTCGGTCTCGGGGACACGCTCACGCTTTTTCGTCTTTTTCGGGAAGAACTAAATGTTCTCGGGAGTTCCGCGGGTCAAAGTCATCCCTGAGCCCGGCGCGGCTCCGGTCTCCGATCGCAGGCTTTTAAGTGTCAGCGAAGGTGCGCGGCGTGGGCACCGCCGTTGGAATCAAACGCCTTCAGTGTCAGCGGTAATTGGAAGTGTGCTGTGATTAATGTTCCTCTTGTGGTTGGTATTTAGAGTGTGGACCGTCGAGCAGCTGTGATTAAACCACCCTTTTAATACGTCGCCAAAACATCCCACCTGGGAAGCGATTAATACCGGGGTGATTTATTTTTGAACGCCGCCGTGTTATTTAATCGATTTGTCCCGCGTGCTAAGAGTCTCGCTGACCTCAGTGCCGACTTTAAATTAGCTTGTTCTGGTCAAAGGTCTCAAGACTGCAGAGACCTACCTGACGACCAAGTCTGCGACAACAACAACAACAACATTAGGAATTTGCTAAACCCTACGGATGTGCAGTCAAGGTTGTTCAATGCTTTGAGAACATGTGACCGTTGAAGGAAAACGGTCTGCAGACCACTCGGTGTGTGGATGTGAGCGAGCTACCGGCGTGTTCGGACTCCGTAACTATCCGGTTATCTGCAACTCCTGCCTTTTAAGCATTCTTGACGCTTAAGAGACCGACGAGCAGAAGCGAGATCTGTGCGGCTCCGTCTGTTTTATTTACGTCGCGCTATCGTGCATTTTAATCATCAGAGATTGCGGTCAGTTTAAATTAGGTTCCCAGAAAAGTTTGTTGCTCGGCGTTGCTCGGCCCGGAAGCGCATTCAGCAGTCTCTGGTAGTTCATTTAATTCCCCGCCTGTTTGGGATTCCTGCAGCTACCCTGCGCTCGGCGCTTGTTTGGTTGTAACTCGGCCCCCCGCGGTACTTACAGCTTTATTGTTGCTCCGATATTGATTTGTTTACACCGCCTCACCTGGAAGTTGCTCGGGATAAAAACCGCTCCGGTTAAATGATACATGCAGGCAACACTTGGCGTCTCGGGTCGACATTTGGCGCCGTGGTTTTTTTTATGAGCATGTGAGCTGAGGCGCCTTAGTGGTCCCCTGATGAAAGGTCTTGCTTTTGCAAAAATTTCGTTGTTGATGCTAACCGCCGACGCCGAGGTGCTACGGCTACTTCCAACCCACTGTGCTGTCTCTCTCTCTCGTTCCAACGTTTGTCCTTAAAAGAGCCACACAATATATATATATATATAATGAACAAAATGCTAAATGCAGCTGACGGGAAAGCAGCCTTTTTTGCCGTAGGATTTACCCAGCAGAACCTGGCAACCTCCGTGACGGCCCGATAGCTGAGGCCAAGCAGGCTGGCATTTAGGAGCCATTAAAGGAATTAGCCAGACATTGGATTTGCCAAGACAAAGATAATTTGGCTCGATTTAATGAACGATCGAATGCGTTTACGGTACGGATTGTAATTTCTATCCGCCGTACGGGCTCGCTTGATGAGAATAATTCAAAAGTGGATTACTTAAAGGGGGAATTTAAGATTTCTTTTTTAATCTTCGTTGCCTCACCCAGATCGACTTTCGTCTGCCCGGTGACGCGAAATCCATCATCCAGCCCGGATTTCGCGTCGATGCGGAGCGCCGCCCCCCAGAGCTACAGAAAGCCTCAGCAACAACAACAACAACAACCGTAGTCTGTTCCACACGATCTCCCTAATGGGGATGGATGACGATGCGGTTGAAAAGCGTCAACGTTTTGTGCGCTCGCTCGCGGTGACGTTACGTACGTGACTCCAAACGTCGTCCGTCTTCGGAGGAGTGTGTGAGCGGAGTGTGTGGAGACGACCGTGACAGTGCGTTCGTTCGTTTGTTGCCTCCGTGTGTGTTCTGAACCGCACATCCATCGACCCCCCCCCCCCCCCGCCACCCGGTTCCACGTCGTAGCTCAGCGGTTCCGACGCAACACACTTAAGGAATCAGGAGAATTTACACCTCCTCAAAGCTCCCGCTGCTGCCATCTCTTGATTAAAATGCAAGCCACCGACCCTATCCTGATCCTTGCTTTAGTTTCCATTTGACTTTTATCACGCAGAAGGTTGCCAGTCAGTAATATGCTCGTGGTCACAGGGTCGGATTTCATTTCGCCGGCAAATTCCAGCGGCCCGTGGGCCCAACTCTAACTCGTGAGTCTATTTTGTTGACGGGCGGCGTTGCTGCTGCTACTTGCAGCTTTTGTTCTGGAGAAACCGCGCACCCAAATTACATCCACTCGGCACGTCCTCGGGGTCCTCAGCAGTGCACCTGCTAAGCGGGACGTCGAGAGGACTAACGGAGCGAAAAGGACGGACATACGGTCGTACACGCACACATAAAAACAGCGATTCCTCTACTTACAGTTAGACACAGGCCCATCGTCTCCACATTGCCGTCATCGGTGTCCCGGCAGATGGAGTTTTGAGTGACAACTGCAAGCGATCCGCGCAGGCCGGCGTTATCGTTGCGTCGGAGGGACTCATCCTCCGCAGTTAAACCCGCTAACTACCATCGCTCTGCTTTTACAACCACCGCTGCCGCCGCTGCAGACGCTACTGTCTCATCTTTCATCGCTTCATTTGTTTTTTGTCAGGTTTTTAGTTACCAGGTCGGTGTACTGTAAATATGTCCGGCGTCCGCGATCAATCATCTTTATCCCGTGCAATATCTGGCCTTTAATGACCCCTCTGCTAGACACACGGCGCGCCCACCCTGCGGTTGGGGAGGAGGGCTTTTATTTGGGGTTGTAATCATGATGGTGATGGTGGTGGTGGTGGCGGTGGCTGTGATGGTGGCGGTGGTGATGGTGGCGGTGGTGGTGATGGTGGCGGCGGCGGTCTCTCTTGCTCCTGTGTGTCTCGTGGTCAGTTTGAGGACACCACTCTTGATTTCCACCTCTGTGGAGTGTGTGTGTGTGTGTGTGTGTGTGTGTGTGTGTGTGTGTGTACAGGGTGGGTGTTTGTGTGTGTGTGTGTGTGTTGTGTTTAATGGCTTTAATCAGCCTCACCTGGCCCAGTAGAGTCTGGTGGTGGGTGGTGGGGCTGCACACCTGTGGTGCAGGCCTACTCAAGGCACACAGGTTAAGTGAGCCATCAACACACTCCCACACTCTAGGAGAGCGCTAGCATGCTAGCTAGTCTCCACCCGCGCGTCTCCTGAGTAGGAGGAGCCACAGGTAAGCCACCTTTGGGTGCCGTGCAGCGCGCACGTGGCTACAGCCTCCGCCGGGCCCTCTCCGGTGTCTGGGAGTGGAGGGTGTCACTGTCAGGTACAACCTGCTCGCCTGTCTTCACGTTACTTAGTCTGATGGTGTCGTGGTCGCTCTCGGTAACCAGGCACCGCTTATTGTTATTGTTGCTTGTTTTGCTCGAGTGCCGGAAGGCTCATCGTGACCGGCAACAGAAATCCTCCATCTTCTTCTAATGATGTCATCACGGGGTTCATCAGGGGACGCATTAAGCGTCAGATACACGATGTTCCGCGAAAATCCGACGCAATCTCACATCATTTCAGTCTTATTGATTTCCTTCTGTTCCTTCAGGCTGATTTATTGATCTGTCTCCCCCGACCGCCGCCCCCTCGGCTACGTAGCCACGCGGCTAACCAAGTAGCGTGGCTAACTCACATTCCCATAGTCTTTCCAAAACTATGTCCATCACTTTACGATAAGATAAGATACGATAGAACATTATTCATCCCGAAGGAAACTTTTGTGCCAACAACAACATCAGAATAAAAACAGAATAATAAATGTACAGTAGCACTACAGCGAGAACTAAACGGCGAATAGAATAACAATAAATCGAAGAAACATTTCGTAAAAAAAAAAATACGTTGACGAGAATAGAAACGTTGGCAAAGGTATTGAAAAGTACTGTTGCACACGATGTTGAGAATATTGCGCCGAATATCTGAAGCAGAATACACAGCAGCAACGTGCGCTCGATCGTTTCTTTCGCGCGACGCAATTACATTTTCATTAATTCCGTACGAAGCGTGCCGTTGATTTTATCATCCGTAACGAACGCGGATGCGGGAATGAAAAACCGATGAGGTTCACCGCGGGAGGCCATTAGTTTGGTGTGGTTGACGTCATGTGACCACACACACACACACACACACACACAAACACACCCCCCCGGAGCTCAGATCGCCGCGGCGACGGTGCGTCTCTGCGTCGCCTTCATCGTCGTGGCGACGGGGAGTCGGTCTGGACGCTTCCAGCGAAGCGTGAAGGAGAGCGGACGACGATTGCATGCGAGTCCCGTGTCGGGGACGACGACAACTCTAGGATGAATTGTAAAACGAAGAGGAGGGAGGGGGGGTGAGGAGGAGAGAGGAAGAGGGGGGTGAGGAGGAGAGAGGAAGAGGGGAGGGGGAGGAGGGAGAGAGGAAGAGGGTGGTGAGGTGGGAGAGAGGAAGAAGAGGGGGTGAGGAGGGAGAAGAGAGGGGTGAGGAGGGAGAGAGGAAGAAGAGGGGGGTGAGGAGGGAGGGAGGAAGAGGGGGGTGAGGAGGGAGAAGGAGAGAGGGGGGGAGGAGGAGAGAGGAAGAGGGGGGAGGTGGGAGAGAGGAAGAGAGGGGGAGGAGGAGGGAGAGAGGAGGAGAGGGGGGTGAGGAGGAGAGGAGAGGGGGTGAGGAGGGAGAGAGGAGAGAGGGGGTGAGGAGGGAGAGAGGAGGAGATGGAGGGGTGAGGAGAGAGAGAGAGGAGGAGAGGGGGGTGAGGAGGGAGAGAGGAAGAGAGGGGGAGGTGGGAGAGAGGAAGAGGGGGGAGGGAGGAGGAAGAGGGGGGTGAGGAGGGAGAGAGGAAGAGGGGGTGAGGGGGAGAGAGGAGAAGAGGGGGGAGGTGGAGAGAGGAGAGAGGGGGTGAGGAGGAGAGAGGAGAGAGAGGGGGAGAGAGGAGGAGAGGGAGCGGAGAGGGTGAGGAGGGAGGAGAGTGGAGGAGGAGGATGAGGCGGAGAGAGGAGAGGAGTAGGAGAGAGGAGAGAGGGGGGTGAGGAGGGAGAGAGGAAGAGGGAGGGGGGTTAGGTGGGAGAGAGGGAGAGGGGGGAGAGGAGGGAGATGGGGGAGAGGGTGAGGGGTGGGGGAGAGAACCTGTGATGAATCCAAAGTACAAAAACACACGCTATTGTGCGCCGGAACGCGTCACAGATGCTAATCACGTTTCCTCTTCGTTTCCTTTCCCGGCAAATTAATTATCGAGTCTCCTTTCTCTGCGGCGGCGGTTCCTCGCGGCGGCGGCGCCCTACGCTCCGGCGACCGCGCTTTTGCGATGATGGCGGACGCCGCTGCGTGATGTATCGTTATCACCACCGCCACCAGGACACATCACAGGGCTTAACGGACGTGTTCATCAGTGTAATCCCCGCCGCCGCCGCCGCCGCCGCCACCGCCGCCGCCACGCTGCCCATATTTCACCTGTCACCAGCAAAACACAGTCGGTTGCTCTTCTGTTATATGTTGTTGTTGTGGTTATTGTTATTATTATCGTTGTTGTCGTGTCGAGGGCGCGCGTCGTAATGTATTACGGGCGCCGTGTACGCAGAGGGCCTGTTATTAATTAACCCGGCGTGACCCGCGAGCGGCGGACGGGCGGGGCTGTTAACCACGGGCCCCGCCGAGCGCGCATCCCTTTCCTTTGCCGTGAATGTCATCGGGTTTTCTTCCTCTCCGTAATAACTTTTCACACTCAACAAAGTGTTGCTTGAGTCGGCGAGACGGACAGAACCCCGGTCTGCACCCAAACGAGATTATTTATTCAAACCAACATAATGAACTGTGAGTTCGGCGTGTGTGTGTGTGTGTGTGTGTGTGTGTGTGTGTCTGTGTGTGAATCTATTTTTCAATAAATTGCACGTTGGATTCAGATTATTATTCGCATCCATCATCAAGAGATCCCGCTCCCCGACCACGGCGATGGACCGGCTCGCCCCGGGTTGAGGAGGAGCTGAGGCCACCAAGCAACAGGACGATCATAACTCAAAAGAGCAGCGTTGGCAGTGTTAGCGGGTGTTAGCGGGTGTTAGCGGGTGTTAGCGCGATACGGATAGCGTGCTGTGAGCCGCGCGACACGTGGAATGTCTCAGCAGGAATTATGTAATTCGCTGACGATCGCGCTTCCGTGCCGCATTTAAGTGAAAGGGAGGAGGCCGATAGGAACCCCCCCCCACCACTACCCACCGACCCAGACAATCAGTCAACAACGATGACAACAACGGAGGGACCCCCGCCCCGCCGCCCGGAGCAACTGAACTTTTACGGTCGGAGCGCATCGAGTCGAAGATGTCAGTTTCAATAGCGGCCGCGGGTAAATAACAGTCAGCAGGTGAGAGGCCGCCGGATGACAAACGGCTTTATCTGCCAGACGGAGTCGTCGGAGCGCGGATTGAACAACGTTTTACACCGATAACGACTTGACATTTCACTGTCGTTGTAATAGACGGGACTAAAATTGGCGGGAATAGATTTTAAACTGGTGTCGTAGCCTCTTGTGTGTTCTTGAGATGTTGGTAACGCGCTCAGAACTGCACGTCTGCTCTTAACCCAGCGATTACGCCGGCAACCGAGCGATTATGAAACTCGTTCTATTAGCCTCGCAACTATGAACGCTTGTCGGTCGCTTTGTCAGTCGCTTTGGATAAAAACGTCTGCAAAATGCCCTCAATGGAAATGGAAATGTGGAGAAATAAAGTGGAGTTCGTACAAAATGGAGATACACGTCGTCCAGACTTTGTGTTCGTCATTAGCAGCGACGAAAGGTTCACATCCGGAGAAACCCGAAAACTAACATTCAGCTCACACAGCTTAACCTGCCTCTGATGAAAACAATAATCATTAATCATTTTAAGGAAATGATTAATGATTATTGTCTTTCCGTGTTGTGTTCATGTCTTGTGTTCATGACATTTTTAAATCGAGAACAGCAGAGATAGAAACAAATCAAATATGATTCCTCTTGATGGATTCACATGTTGAAATACAAGACAATGAACACAGCAATATAATGTGCAATATTACCTATGTGCACTTTCCTCAGTATTACGTGCAATAATATTATTAATATCATGTGCTATATTATTATTATTATCATGTTATATTATCTATAACACTACCTCTCATCTCCTCCCATCATCATGTGTAATATTCTTTTCCTTCTGGATTAATAAAGTTCGATTCTATTCTAACATTAAGTAAATCACTGAATAGATAAACGTCTCCATTAAAATGTCTCCATTGAACTCAAAATTAACGATTAAACAGCTCGACAAACACAAGAATAACTCATTTAGAAGAAGCCGAGCTCTTGTCTCTCTCTTGTATCTTAAGATCTTTGACATCTTCAGATGTTTTGATGAAAGATAAATTGCCGTCAATCATTCCTCAGCTGAAAAACACCGACGTTCTGGAGTCAGTAAGAAAGATATTTCAGTAAGTCGACGTGAATGTCAAAAAAGACAGAATTGCTGTGGATCGTACGTCGGCGGACCGCGGAGCCGTGAGACAGACGACGGACTTCGCTGTTCTTTTCACTTCGCGAGACGGACTCAAGGGTTTCAATGCACAACAGTTTCGATACGGATTCCCGTTCTATCGTCATATTATCGCGTGTGTCGATTCGAAAGTGTTCCGCATTAATAAAGAATCTAATATTTTGAAGCGCTCGCGTTAGCGTCTACGCAGTTGTTATTCTGAGCAATATCGCAGCGCTATTATTATAATGATTGTTACTATTAATAGCCGACGTCGTCACACATCGAACACAGCGGCTTGGCGATCTCCGACGGGGAGACACGGTGGGGTTTTGTGTGCCGTCCGACCGCCTCCGAGCGCTCCACACATCAACGGCGGTCGCGTCGTTCCCACGGCTCAAGTGGCTTTCACATCGCCGGGGATTAAACGCAGCGCGGCGCCGCGGAACAGAGAGGACCCGGCTTGTTGTGGAGTCTCATCATTGTAAAAGATAACGGGTGCCACTTCGGTTGGGTAGCCTGAGTGCCTCTTAACTCTTTATGTACAATGAATCCTCATTGTATTAGATATAAATGGATTCACCTTTCGAATTGAATATCAAGGTGTCAAGAAATG
Organism: Coryphaenoides rupestris; assembly: GCA_002895965.2. Classification (NCBI taxonomy): domain Eukaryota; kingdom Metazoa; phylum Chordata; class Actinopteri; order Gadiformes; family Macrouridae; genus Coryphaenoides; species Coryphaenoides rupestris. The sequence goes on from PIJE02001726.1 coordinate 85,334, forward strand.
GCGTTTAATGGCCTTTTATTCAATTCTCTCGGTGAGTTTTATCTGCAAGCCGCCACAGAATATAACTTACGTTTGAGTATGCGGCGATCCAGCTCACCGTGTACACGTATGTGAGCTTTGTGTTCAGATTTTTGTTGAAGACATGTTTCCTAAATCACGTTCTTGCAGCACGGATGCGAACAGTCAGCATTTCAAGAGCTTCAAGAGATTCCATCTTGGTGATCACGTGATATATTATTATTATTATTATTATTATTATTATTATTATTATTATTATTATTATATTATTATTATTATTATTATTATTTATTATCATTATTATTATTATTATTATTATATATTACATTATTTTATAATTCAATTATTGTTGTTTGAGACCTCACACCTGGGGGGACCTCACACCTGGGGACCTCACACCTGGGGGGACCTCACACCTGGGACCTCACACGCACACCTGGGGACCCCGGACCTCACACCTGGGGACCTCACACCGGGGGACCTCACACCTGGGGACCTCACACCTGGGGACCTCACACCTGGGGACCGACCTCACACCTGGTCACCTCACACCTGGGGACCTCACACCTGGGGACCTCACACCTGGTCACCTCACACCTGGGGACCTCACACCTGGGCGACCTCACACCTGGGGGGACCTCACACCTGGGGACCTCACACCTGGGGACCTCACACCTGGGGACCGACCTCACACCTGGGGACCGACCTCACACCTGGGGACCGACCTCACACCTGGGGACCTCACACCTGGGGACCTCACACCTGGGGACCTCACACCTGGGGGGACCTCACACCTGGGGACGGATCTCACACCTGGGGGGACACACATCACTGCCCCCAAAGAATGAGCGATTATCTTGGCTCTTCCACCTGCGCCTGCAAGGCCGACGTCTAAACGCGTACGTTTAGTTCTGTTGTGATCTGAACCTCCACGAGGACTTTTGGTGGATATATTCCAGCACTGAAACGGACACCAGTGTGCACACCAGTTTCGTTTTTTTCGTCTCAGGGTTCAGCCAACAGATGAAGAGGATGAAGAGGCCAACAGATGAAGAGGATGAAGAGGCCAACAGATGAAGAGGATGAAGAGGCCAACAGATGAAGAGGCCGCCAATGAGAGCGTGGCCTGCAGGAGGAAGCTGCTGCGAGGAAGACACATCTCCGGACGACGAGAAACACGACGCCGGCACCTTCTTTTTGATCCCTCGTCCTATCGGCCTCCTCCGGGGGGCCCTGATCTTCTGTACCTGTCCACAAACAAGAGAGAGGCCTCCCGGCTCCGTGTGTAAACAAAAAGGGCCGGCCGATAAAGTGTGAGTCACGCCTACGAGGCACAGGGAGTCAAGGCTCACACACACACACACACACACACACACACACGCACACACAGAGAGAGAGAGAGAGCGAGAGAGAGAGAGAGAGAGAGAGAGGTCTGATTCAGTGCCACCATTGTCTCTCTAACCAGCAGCAGCAGGAGCCTTGGGTTTGACACTCGATGGAGGAAAATGATGGAGAACAACACGTAAACACGCCGGGGTTCAGACCAGCCTCCTTGTACTTGCTCCCTATTCACGACATCGCGGACCAACAAACAAACAAACAAACAAACAAACAAACAAACAAACAAACAAACAAACAAACAAACAAACAAACAAACAAACAAACGCAGGAAGATCGCGTTCACATTGTCTGTCCACCTTTTTTTAACGAAGACAAACCGCTGCCAAGAGCGAGCGCCGCATCAAGGCAGATCTAGTGACAAGCATTCTCTTACCATAGCAACACCAGTCAGCTCCGTTCTATGGCTTCTTAGTGGTCGATATCGTGGTACTTTTGACTTTGTACCCCCAACCTCTTCTTTGTCGTGATTGCTCAGCGGATAAAAAATGCAATGACGGACTTAAGGCCTTAAGTCGACGACGTAGTAAACGGTTCTACGTTCTGCATCGATAAGTTCTCGCTTAAATGCAAGAGACGCTGTATTCGCAGGGTTCTCACCGACAGGGTTCCGACCTCCTCCGTGCCTCAACAAGTGTTCTAAGCTCGGCTCGGTTTGATTGTGATTCGGCCCGGCTGCCGCCGCAGGGCCGAGAGTGACAGGAGGACGAGATGAGAGGAGGAGGTTGAAAGGTTATTTCTCGTCAAATCAAACGCCGCCAGCGTCAGCGTATCCGCACCGGTCTCCCCGCATACGTCCCCACGCACGCCTGTCGGGCCATTTATCGTCGTCTCCGGCCAACACGGGCGTAATTGTGTTTGTTAATACATTATTCATGTATCGTACGCTTCCATTACGAACGGGGTGTTGTGTACGCAGTACGATACATAACAGTAATGCGTGACGTGCACATTGTTTGAGTGTTCGTTGTTAGTTTCGCCAACAGAAGTGAAGATTAGTCCTGTAAAATGCGGGCTTGTACGTCGCCCGTGTGGAGTTTGAAGTCGAGTACGGATGAAGGGGTTCGGCGGTGCGCTGTGCTGAATTTCAAATGAACTGGACGATGGAAATAGTCCCGATTGATCATTGATTTGTGGTCATCTTGCATCACTTGATTTAAAATGTCGACGGCTAAACGTGCTAAATCGTCAGACACGGCTGTGACGAGTCAGTCGAAGCTTGTTGCTTCAATTAATCATCTCCTCCCATTTCTTTGAATTTGTCAAACTTTACCACAAGGTATAATTTATTCAGACAAAGTCTGTGTGGTTCCTTGTAGGAATGTAAAAATAGAGAAGCTGAGGAAAAGACTCTGGGTTCTTCTATTTTTTGATTTCCAAGCTCTACTTAAAAGCTAATAACCTGGGCCAGCAGTCCAAGAAGCTCTCCTCTTATTTTGACATTAGGCACCAAATGTTTCATTAATCCGCCGCGGCCGGGGACGCAGGAATACCGCTTGAACGCGACAAGCTAGCGGGATGAGAGCAGATGGACTGTAATGAACATTCTGGCGGCGGGGGGGGAAACAAACTCATGGAATTACCAGAGAAGATCGCCTCGCGTTCAACCGAAACGGGAGAGTCTCCCTCGAGTCGGACGGTAAAGCAGCAGAGCCTCGTCTTGTTCTGCTCAAAACCCCCCAAACCCAAAGCTTTTCCCAGGAGCAGGGGCCCTCCAACGTGGACCGCTGTGTGTTTAACGGCCGCTCCCCGTCCCGTTCCGTTTCCGAACCCAAACCCAAACCCACGGACACAAACATTAACGCCATTAGGATTCCATCTGCTCCTCTCTCTCTCCGCCGCGACGCTCCGGGCTCCACGGCCGCAGGTGGTTTTTGCGCGGTCAGAGTGCGGTCCCTCTTCAGGTATGGTGGTGCATTAAGGAGACTAAATTAGATTTGAGTTCAGCGCTGCCAAGTGTGGTTTTTTTTTCTTCTCTTCCCCGTTTCCAATTATATTACCTCGTGTGTGTGTGAGAGGAGATACGCAAAATGTATTTTTCCTTTCCTCCAACTGCCAAGCTCCATCCTGTTAGGCAAAGGACAATTTTATCTCTCGACAAAAGGAGTTAATTTGAACAGCGTATCGGCATATTGTACATCGCGCGCGGGAATGCTGTCGTACATTTGAAGCGTATCAGCCGTCCCATCGCCCACCCATCGCCCACCCATCGCCCACCCATCGCCGCGGCGACACGGTGTGTGTGTGTGTGTGTGTGTGTGTGTGTGTGTGCGTGCGTATATGTGTGTGTGTGTGTGTGTGTGTGTGTGTGTGTGATGTCTGCTGTGCGTGTGTGCGTGCTGCGTGTGTGCAGTGTACCATGATCGAGTGTGTGTGTTGTGTGTG
>PIJE02001726.1:93655-98655 GCA_002895965.2 Coryphaenoides rupestris
AACGCTGCTTTTAGTCGTACGCAGGCTTGCCTTTTATAACCCCGCGGTGCATTCCTCGTGCTTAGCTCAGACAACGTTACCGGAGAGGAGAGATGGTCGTCTCTCTCCTCGGCGCGTACATTAACCACCACGCCGCCGATGAATTTCGTTTGGAGCGCCAATCACAGCGTTCCAAATTGATAATTTTTCCCCCCCGATTGCATTAAGAGCGAAGCCTTCCTTCTCCTCTATACTGTATCTCCACTTAGAGATATTTAACCCTTAAGCTGGGATTCAACCGCAACACGCTCCAACAACAACTTGATAAAATCTACATTTTGATGCGTTTCATTCCTCCGCGATGTCTTGATGCACACACACACAAGGAGAGACACTCGAAACACACACACACACACACACACAGTAAACACGTATGGCGACACGCAAGTTGCACTTGTCTTCAATACCGAGCTCGAGGAGGAAAGTGTCGTGGAAGTATTATCAGTCTCTGCGTACTTTCATCACAGCCGACTGCTGTAAAACACACTTTGTTGAGGAATGTCGTGTCGCGGTGTTGACAGACAACGTGCGCCGTGTTAAGACGCTGTTCTTATTATTTTAATAAATAACTTTTTCTTGTTCGGGATGTTGTGTGGATCTGCTGTTTTGGGATCGGCGTTGTGGTAAAATGTGTCTCTGGGAGTTTTAGCTGCTGTGTAAGCATTGGCTGCACAATACAGTCCTCCTCCTCTCCCTCCTCCTCCTCTTCCTCCTCCTCTCTGTCTTGTGTTGTCTCCCATTTGCACCTCCTCCCCCTCCTCTCCTCCCCCTGTCTCCCCTCTCTCCTCCGCTCTGCTCTTTGCTCCCCCCCCGTCTCGTCTATCGAGTTGCATATTTATTTATTCCTCTGTTACATGTTGCTCTCTCTCTCTCTCTCTCTCTCCCTCTCCCTCTCTCTCTCCCTGACTGTGTCAAACACACTCTCTCTCTCTCTCTCTCTCTCTCTCTCTCTCTCTCTCTCTCTCTCTCTCTCTCTCTCTCTCTCTCTCTCTCTCTCTCTCTCTCTCTCTCTCTCTCTCTCTCTCTCTCCTGTTTTCCCTCACTGTGTCAAACACTATCTCTCTCTCTCTCTCTCTCTCTCTCTCTCTCCCTCACCTGTGTCAAAACGCTCTCTCTCTCTCTCCTCTCCTCCTTCTCTCTCTCTCTTCTCTCTGTTTTTCCTCACTGTGTTCAAACACTATCTCTCTCTCTCTCTCTGTTTTTCCCTCACTGTGTTCAATACACACTCTTCTCTCTCTCTGTTTTTCCCTCACTGTGTCAAAACACTCTCTCTCTCTCTCTTCTCTCTCTCTCTCTCTGTTTTTCCCTCACTGTGTCAAACACACTCTCTCTCTCTCTGCCACACTCAATTCAATTTCTCTCTCTCTGTTACACACTCTCTCTCTCTCTCTCTCTCTCTCTCTCTCTCTCTCTCTCTCTCTCTCTCTGTGTACATGTACATGGTCTCTCTGCTCTCGTTTTTGAAGTGTGACACAGAAGAGCAGGGCCTGCCGGTCGCGGGCAGCGGTCGCCGTGGCGATGCTGCGATGATGCCGCGATGCCGCAGCGCCGCAGCGTGACTCACTTTAAACATCCTCTCTCTCTCTCTGTTCTCCCGCTCGCCCGTCGACCCGCGGGGCCTTCCGGCGTGAAAGCGTGTAACGTGTACTTATGGAAAGACTGTGTGTGTGTGTGTGTGTGCGTGTGTGTGTGTGCACGCGTGTGTGTGTGTGTGTTGTCACGCTGCAATTCAAGCAACGGCGGTGAGAGAATGTCAATGTGATCCTCGATTGTCACTCATTCTCTCCCTCTATCTCTGGCTCCTCGAGTTCCCTTCCTACGCACCTTTGTGTCAGGAAGAAAATGCAAAATGATTTCCCACACGAGAGACGCAATGAACTCTCGTTCTCGTGTTGTTGTTGTTGTTCTTCTTCTTCTTCTTTTTATTATCGCATCTTATTGTGTTTCGGTCATCACCCCAACGCACATCTCCCTGGAGAGACGTCCATGTGGACGCGGGGCAGCTTGCAGGTCGCCGGTTATTCCGTCTCTCCGCTCTCTCCTCTCCTCTGCCGCCATGCGATGCTTCTGTGATTGTTTCCGCTGACAGACGTCTCGCGCGCCCACGTGAACGGCGGCAAACGTCGAGATAAATCCGGCGCTAATTCTGTTGTCTCCCGATTGGCACGTATGCCACAGTGTCAGAGATTTACATTTACATTTACATTGAGGGCGTTTGGCAGACGCTTTTATCCAAAGCGACTTACAAAGGGTACATTTGTTGAAGGAGAGACAGCAATATATCACTGTGGTACATAAAGATAAGAATAGAGCAGGTCTCAAGTGTTCATAGTGACGAGGCTAATAGAACGAGTTTCATAATCGCTAGGTTGTCCGCATAAGAGCAGACGTGCCGTTCTGAGCACGTTACCAACATCAACACCAGAGAGAGATCCCTCGCTTCTGTGCGACCCTCAGAACAGAAGCCTTTTTTCGACGCTCTCGACGGGACCCCCCCCCCCCTGCTGTGTGGCTCCAAAATCAGATCTCTTCTTCTTGTCGCTTGTTGAAGTGTCCGCAATTACGGCTGCCCTGCTCCGTAGGGTGCTGGTCGTGCGGGACTGGCTATACTGGTCGGAAGGATCGTTATTTCACAACTAGACGTTGGGCCGAGATGATTTATGGAAAGAAAACACAAAATATAAATCATATTATTATTATTATTATTATTGTGTGCAAAAAATCAGCTCATCATTTAGGATGCTGAGGAATTCCAACAGGTAGGCTCCGTGTCACGTTGTACATTGTTCATTTATTGTTAATTTTAATGTCATTATTTTCCCTTATTGCGTCTTATGTTTTCGCGTTCCCATCGGCACACGAAAACACTAAAGACACAAAAAAGAACGCGGAAAAAAGCAAGCATTTTGTAAGCAGCGTCTGTGTATTTGCGTACATTCCACTAAGATAAGCGCGGCCCTTCACCACCAGATCGATGGTGCGGCTGAGGTTCCAACGCCACCGCTTGAGCTGCGACGGCTTCTCCACTTTATCATTACCGTCTGTCGCCGCTCACAGACGCTTTGTGCACAAAGAGATATAACACTTAATTAAACTCGGGAGGGAAATTGTGTTGTTCACGGGAGGCGGTTCCCGGAACACGGCGAGTCAAACGCAGAGCAGATAACAAATACAGAATAAAGGAACGGAACGAGAAGAATGGAAAATCTAATATCAGCTTTGTGTATATGGAGTGTTGATGTACAGTGTATAGATAGAATAGAAGTCATTACAAAAATTTAAGTCGTGGATCAACAGTTTCAAATGCCAAACCGGGTGTTTTTCTCCCCTCTTCCTCAACATTGTATTTTTTAACCAGAACTCCGTATATTTCTATATTCCGTGGTTCATCCAAGACCGCCGGCGCCGTATAATCAGCCGATGAGAGTGTGCGACGGCGCTGATGTGTCATTAGAGATTTTACGCAGAGTTCACAGTTCAGGTGGAACTGATGACGGTTGATAGGTGTCGTGATCTGGAGTGAAATACGCTCTAAATTTAGAATCTAGTGCATCCAAGCTGACCTTGAGACGGCTTCCTTCCTTCCTTCCTTCCTTCCTTCCTTCCGCCACATCTTTTAGCTCAGCGTCTCCCACGATGTCTTCTTCGTGGTGATTTCTGAAAAAGGTTATAAACAACACCAGTGTTGTAATGTAACGAAGTACAAATACTTCGTTACTGTACTTAAGTAGAATTTTCAAGTATCTGTACTTTACTTCGTTATTTATATTTCTGGCAACTTTCACTTTTACTCTACACTACATTTCCTAAATAAAATGTATACTTTTACTCCGATACATTTCTCCTAAGCATCTTCGTTACTCGTTACTACAAAATAAAATCATTAGAAATGTGTTAAGACCGCAGGTTTGGCGAATCACGCGCGAAACCAACCAGACGCGCAAAGCGCACGCGTACTGCTGCGGGCGCACGCGCTTTACTTCCGCTCCCATGGTAACGCATGGCGCGGTTCACACTGCGTCCCTGTGCGCAATCTCATAGAAATACATTGAATATGCACAATATCTGCATCATATTCAGTTAAATTAAGTTAAATCAAGTCATACATTTTGCATACAACCAAAACAACATAATAATAATAATAATAATAATAATAATAATAATAATAATAATAATAATAATAATCATTATTATTATTTTTTATTATTATTATTATTATTATTATTACATTCTATTAGTTTAGATATTTGTTTTTAATCACACTAAAGTGTGATCATAGCATCAATATCAATCAATTCCCAGCGTCTGGTAACATGGGAGTGGAAGTAAGCGCAGCAGTACGCAGCAGTACGCGTGCGCAGCAGTACGCGCGTGCGATTTTCCGCGTCTGGTGGGTTTCAGTCCGCGTCTGGTGGGTTTCGTGCGTAAGAAGTCCCGGATGTCAGTAGAATCAACGAACTTTTTTTTTACTTTTACTTCCAATACTTAAGTACATTTAATATCAGAAAATTACTTTTGATACTTAAGTACAGTAAATATCAGATACTTTAAGACTTTTACTCAAGTACATTTCTAAAAGGTGACTTTAACTTCTACCAAAGTCATTTTCTGGTAAGATACTTGTACTTTTACTCAAGTATCGCTTTCAAGTACTTTATACAAGACTGAACAACACCAAGAAACACACACGTAGTATACGTTAAACTGAAGGTTTTTTTTGTTCTTGTTTTGTCTTACAGGTCAGTGTGAGTTGAGAGATGCGGCGCGGACTGAACAACTCAAGTCAGGTACGTGAAATATCGGCGTTAGTGATCGCTGAAGATACTTTAAGGTGCAGTGTTTTGTGCAGTGATTTGTGTACTATATATACATGTACAGCTAGTGTGTTGATGTGTCGCGTTAGTCCTCCGGAACAACAGGGGGCAGCGTATCACCAGAAAGTTCGGTCGTTCGACGCAAGG
>PIJE02001726.1:103655-106379 GCA_002895965.2 Coryphaenoides rupestris
CCGGTGGGTAGAAACTGTTCTCGAAAACGCTCGTCCTGCTTCGAGCGCCGTGGAACCGCGAACTAGTGATTAGCCTGACGCTCGTCACACTGCGTTGAGCGTCAGGCTAATCACGGTCGCCTACTGTATAACCGGTGTTTCTGGTTATTTATAGTCCGTAGTTTAGCGCGGCGCGAGGTCTGCGTTCTCACTCCGCCAGCCCGGGTTCCAGCGGTCTCTCACATCACCCATCTCATCACGGTCGAGGATCGCCGCCGTACGCGTTCCTCGGGTGCGTTCCTGGCCGCCCGCCGTGACCGATGTACGTATCGACGGGTAATCGATTGTCATCCCTTGATGGTTTTAGAGCGCTTAAAATGGAGTGGAGCGCACAAATCGAGGTACATATTGCTAAAAATGGGACGTAGGCCCTACTGGGTGACGGGTTAAGCCTATTTCTTGGTAGAGGTAATCACTGTTTTCTCTCTTTATCCTCTCTCCCTCTCGCCGTCTCCCTCTCTCCCTCTCTCCCTCTCTCCCTCTCGCCCTCTCGTTCTCTATCGACTGCCACTTATCCGAACACAATCTGGCGCTAAACTCAGACTCCGTCAAAGTCCTTTTATACGCCCCCCCATCTTATCTGCAGCCGCAGACACAATGACGACCCGAGAAGGGGGTGCGAGACGATGAGACATGAAAGGCGACGCGAGCGAGCAACACACTCACAACAACATGTGACAGGAGGAGTAACCGGGAGGAGGCGGTGGCGGCGGCGGCGGCGAGGCAGGCGGGGAGAGATTACTGATCCACTCGGGCGACGCTCCGTGGGTTTTGACGCAGCGCAGGGAGAAAAAAAACTATTCGAGTCCGGGTCGTCCAATCCGCCAACCTGGCAACCCTTCCAGATGGTTCTGGTGATAGTGATGGTTCTCTCACTGGGTGCATTGCACACACACACACACACACACACACACTACGGTACGACGAACAAGTCTCCTGCATGCTAACTGCTGTTGACTCTGCACAAGTGTGATTGGTGAACTGTGTGTGTGTGTGTGTCTGTCTGTCTCTCTGTGTGCGTGTGTGTGTGTGTGTGTTGTGTGTCTGTCTGTCTCTCTGTGTGCGTGTGCGGTGTGTGTGGTGTGTGTCTGTCTGTCTCTCTGTGTGCGTGTGTGTGTGTGTGTGTGTTGTCTGTCTCTCTGTGTGTGTGTGCGTGTGCGTGTGTGTGTGTGTGTGTGTGTGTGTGTCTGTCTGTCTGTCTCTCTGTGTGCGTGTGTGTGTGTGTGTGTCTGTCTGTGTGTGTGTGTGTGGGTGTGTGTGTGTGCGCATGTGCGTGTGTGTGTGCGCAGAAGGTCAGGATTAATAATGCAAAAGAAGTTTTGTTGTTTTCGCATCTTATTTGCTTTGTGTTTGAAGTGGAGGTAAAAATTCATTCATTCATTCAACGATTTTCATACGATTCCCTCCGGGTTTAAAGTTTGATGGGTTTTTTCGTGCCTCTGGGCAGCACGGTGACACCAGCTCTCCCCGGAGACGAGACGGTCGCTGTCCAAAAACATGGAAAAGAACCAACCTCTGGGCACCCCGGGTTTCGCCAGGATGCTCTCAGGAGAGCCGCAGAAATGCCGCAGAAATGTGGACGAAAAGACACAAATTATAATAATAAAATGTAGAATAGAAGAAGAAGGAGAAGGAGAAGAAGGAGAAGGAGAAGGAGAAGGAGAATGAGAAGGGACGTGTTCCTGGGCGGCGTGGCGGCCGGTCGGCAGTGCAGCCCGTGGGGCGCGCCGGCGTGTGACGATGCTGGCTGCAGCCAGCAGCAGCGTGGCCCCTCTCCTCTTCCTCTCTGTGGTGTGTGTCGTCCAATCACCAGCCTACCCTCCAGGTCCTCCGTGGCTCTGTGATCAGCCGGTGATGCCTGTGATGTCTGTGATGTCTGCTCGCCGACCGCGACGACACCGCCGCCGCCGCGGGCCGTCGCGGTCGGCAATCACGCGCTGCTTCTTTTATTTCACAATCTGGGGACAGACACGCGGTCTCTCTAATGTCGTATTGTTCCTTCCGACGGCGGTGGCTGCAGAAATGGGTCGCTTTGAAACCTCGCACGCGTTCCTTATCGTGCTCAGATTGTGGAACATGACGTTATTAACATATTATTTCACTCGTCCCCAAACAACAATGGGTCGCTTAGAAAGGAGTATCGCTTTGAAATTAGAAATGAGTTTGAAAATCCTCAAACTCAACCTTACAACCTTACTCATCTGTTGGATGACCAATGGTGGTAGAAGGCGGATGTTTGTCTGTTTATTCATTTTATTTTCGGTCATTTTAAGATAAGATAAGATGAGATAGAACTTTATTAACCCCAAAGGAGATTCTCGAAGGCGTAATGAAACCCGTTTCCACCATCTTGCGGTACTTACACTCACAGTCGGCTGATTCCAGCTCCACCCTTCTTCACGATGTCAAGGTTTTTAGTATTTCCCAGCGGCCCCGGGGGTGTAGGAGGCACGTGGAAAGGTCATCCCTCCGTTTGCCGAATTAGATTTGGGGGTTAGGGGGCCGGCTGGCTTATGGGCACTCAGTAAAATGGGAGGAAAAGGAAGTTTCACATCTCGCGTGGTCCTGGGAGACGTCACCTGATTCTGTATGGACCCCCGAGCATGTATTTTTCCTCTCTCTGTCTCTCTCTCTGTCTCTCTCTCTCTCTCTCTCTCTCTCTCTCTCTCTCTCTCTCTCTCTCTT
>PIJE02001727.1:0-7500 GCA_002895965.2 Coryphaenoides rupestris
CCCACCCGTCGTCATAAGGTATTCAGCCGAATGCCGCGTTCCCCATTTTGGAACGCGGAAGTCGGGAATTTTCCGAGTTTCCCGGTCGGGAAATTCGGTCGGCTGATGGCTGCTCCGTGCATCAAACGGACAGTGAAACCGTGTCGGTGTACAGGACGCAATTCCTCGGCTCCCAGCTTCCCGACTTCCCAGCGAAACGGATCGCAGCGCGTAGCTCCGCTGTTCCTCGTGTCTCTCGGGTTATTGTGTGTGTGTGTGTGTGCTGTGTGTTGTGTGTGTGGATGTACGCGGCCGCGGATATAAACGTGCGAGTCAACGGTTCAGGTCTGATTCGTCTGGGGACGTGTCTTTAAAGCACCATCGGCGCCTTGAACGCGTTGTATTCCGGAGACAAATAGCTGTACATGTATTTATTTTCTAGAAAGGGTGTACAAATGATATTAACTCGTTTTCCTTACATACCAGGTCAAGTTCCTATTCTGAATTTGTATTTTTATATTCTCCTTAAATGTCCATCTTAGCGCAACACAAGAACTAGACTCTGATTGTTTTGACGGAGCAACGCCACATTACTTTACACTTCAGTGTTCCGTCTCTCCGGTCCACTTTGGATCGGTTAAAAATTCGTCAAAGCCTCCCACGACACAGCCGTGCGCTCCGGGCTCGGCTGCTGCTGAGGTGGATTCCTCTTTGAGATTAATAAAGTCTTCCTTATTCTTATCCGCAATCGCAGTCCAAACAATTGGACAAAAAAAACAGACTGCACCATCTTATCGAGATAGGAGACGCAGCTTAATCCGAGACCTCGACAGGCCTGCCAGCTGGGCGCGTCTCGCTCAACTCTGTTCGTGTTATCATCGTGGGGCTTTTTTTTTATTCCTGTCGGTTCACAGCCAGAAAGTTGTGCTCGAGCGTTTTCGCCGATGTTTTTCATGTTTGCGTTTTGAGGGCAAATGAAATCCGGCTCATTGTGCGGTGTGTGTGTGGGACACGACCGGGCCGTGACACCTGAGTTTCTACGGCAAACACAACAGACTCCAAATGTTCTTACATGTTAACAGGACCCTTCAAGCTCTGATTTATACATCTATTGTGGTGTATGTGGTGTTTTGATCGTGTGTGTGAGGGAAGATTAATGGTGTGTGTGGTGTGTGTCGTGTGTTCTGCGTGTTGTGTGTGGAGGGAGAGATTATTGTGTGTGTGTGTGTGTGTGCGTGTGGTGTGTGTGTGTGTGCTCGTGTGCTGTGTGCGTGTGTTGCTTGGTTGAGTGTGTGTTATGTGCGTGTGTGGTGTGAGGGAGAGATTATGTTTTGTGTGCGTGTCTGCGTGTGTGTGTGTGTGTGTGTGTGTGGTGTGCGTGTGTGTGTGCGTGCTCTCTGTTTCTCTCTCTATCGTGCCTCTCTCACTCTTCCTTTACCTGTTTGTCCTCTCTCTCTCCCTCTGGTCTCTCCCCTCTCTCTCTCTCTCCTCTCTCTCTCCTCTCTCTCCCTCCCTCTCTCTCTCTCTCTCCCTCTCTTCCCCCCTCTCTCTCTCTCTCTCTCTCTCCCTCTCTCTCTCTCTCTCTCTCTCTCTCTCTCTCTCTCTCTCTCCCTCTGTCTCTCCCTCCCTCTCTCTCTCTCTCTCTCTCTCTCTCTCTCTCTCTCTCTCTCTCTCTGTCTCTCTCCCTCTCTCTCTCTCTCTCTCTCCCTCTCTCCTCTCTCTCTCTCTCTCTCTCCCTCTGTCTCTCTCCCCCTCTCTCTCTCTCTGTCTCTCTCTCCCTCTTACTCTCTCTCTGTGTGTCTCTGTGTCTCGTTCTCTCTGCTATCTCATCTAGATAAGCAGTGGCGCAGAAAGACAGACAGCAGCCTGTCTCGTCTCTGCTCTTATCTTCTGATTGGTGGAGGACTGAGCAGGAGCACACAGCCTGGCTCCATGTCGTGCACGTACCCGCCGTGCACATATCCCTCGTGCACATATCCCTCGTGCACATATCCCTCGTGCACATATCCCTCGTGCACATATCCCTCGTGCACATATCCCTCGTGCACGCCACAGGCACATGGTGGCACACAGCACTTTGTCTCCTGCAACACTTTTCAGCCCAAGGAGAAGGTAAAGAGAGAGAGAGACAGAGAGAGAGAGAGCCAGAGAGAGAGAGAGAGAGAGAGAGAGAGAGAGAGAGAGAGAGAGAGAGAGAGAGAGAGAGACAGGAGAGAGAGAGAGAGAGAGAGAGAGAGAGAGACAGAGAGAGAGAGAGCCAGGACCAGGCCACTCTGGCAGAAACATTCGTAGCAGCTTGCCATCACCTGAGGGACAGCCGGTGAGCCCACGCCAACTCCATTTCGGTTTAATTTGGTGTATTTATGATTTGTCTTATTTTGTGATGTTATGATTATGATTATGATTATGATTATGATTATGATTATTATTATTATTTGTATTATTTGGGCCAGTTCTCATACCACAATGCCACATACAGTGGGCTTAGTTCAGGGCTCCTCCAAGGACACCGACAGGTTTGTGGTGAAAAGTCCGGTTTATTGCAGATGTTTGTAAAATGGTAGATGGTGCCTGAGTGTGTGTGCCGGTGGCTGACTTAACCTGTGGTGCACTGAGAAGACAATGGACCACAGGTGTGCAGACCAGACTCTAACTGGGCCAGGTGAGGCTGTAGCCCCACCCCCCCCAGACTCTAACTGGGCCAGGTGAGGCTGTAGCCCCACCCCCCCCCCCCAGACTCTAACTGGGCCAGGTGAGGCTGTAGCCCCACCCCCCCCCCAGACACTAACTGGGCCAGGTGAGGCTGCAACCGTTTTATTTTTGTTTCATAAATCTAAATCGCTGCTTGTCGATCGGGCCAAATACATTGTCTCAGCGCTTGTGTGTTGTGTGGATCAGCTACAGCGATACCGCGGTGTTATTGCGTCCGTCCGTCAGTTTGTAGGAAGTGATTCTCGATAATAAAAAAAACTGAAGCGAAAGCCTGAGTTATCTAAACGACTAAACGTACGACACGATGGCAGCGGCGGCGGCGGAGGCGTCCCGACAAGTTAGCGATATTAACGGATCCCTTCCCACGCACCGCCAGACATTAATAATGGATGGCAGAGTTATGACTTGTCTGGATTTGGGAGGGCCCGTCGGTGGGGCCAGCTCATCCATTTTTCAGCAGCAGATAAACCAGCCATCTTTTGTTGGGTAAATATTTCATCAATCTACGCCATATCGGACCATCTCTCTCTCTCTCTCTCTCTCTCTCTCTCTCTCTCTCTCTCTCTCTCTCCTCTCTCTTCTCTCTCTTCTCTTCTCTCTCTCTCTCTCTCTCTCTCTCTCTCTCCTTCCTGTGTTTACCTTCTGAAGTCCTGCTGTCTCTGGGCCTCTTCTAGTCATCGCTCTAATCTCTCTCTCTCTCTCTCTCTCTCTCTCTCTCTCTCTCTCTCTCTCTCTCTCTCTCTCTCTCTCTCTCTCTCTCTCTCTCTCTCACACACACACACACATACACTTGCACAGTCACTCTCAGCTCTCTCTCACACTCGCATACCCACACACACACACACTTGCTCACACTCCCTCTCTCTCTCTCTCACACACACACAGGCTCACACAATCACTCACTCTCACACACACACACACACACACACACACACACAGGCACAGGCACACACACACACAAAGTGCAAACACAAGCTCTCTCTCACACCCAAACACACAAACACATGCTCTCTCTCTCTCACACACACACACAGGCTCACGCAATCACTCACTCTCACACACACAAATACAGACACACACACATACAGACACACACACACACACACACACACACACACACACACACAGGCACACACACACACAAAGTGCAAACACAAGCTCTCTCTCACACACACACACACATACACACACACACACACACACACACACACACACACACACACACACACACACACACTTTCCGACGCCTCTCTCACCTCCCTGGCACCAATGTTTCTCCGCACCTCAACCCTCCAGAGATAACGCGAGGGGCGCACCGTTCCACAGGGCAGCGGCGGGAACATAAATCAAACGCAACCAACCCTGTGTGTTGTTGTCGTCGTCGTCGTTGTAAAAAGCGCGAATCATGTGACCTGTGTCTCCTGGGTTGTTGTCTATTTAGTCGCTCGTACGGCGTGACCTTTGGCGCGCACGCGGGGGGTTGGGGGGGCGGTGTGTTAGGTCACGCTCCCACGACGCGACACACACACACACACACGTCTGTAAATTGTACATTAGCATTGGCGTCGCGTAGGGATCATACACACACACACACACACACACACACACACACACACACACACACACACACACACACACACGCGCGCGCGCGGGGGGGCCGGTGGGTGGGCTTGTTTTCTGCGTCGGCCTCGACTCTACGAACACATGACTCGCCGCGGCACAAATTGTGTTTGTGTTTTTTCTGTCGTATGCGTTTCTCTCGACTGAATCAAGCGACCACTTGAGAGGCCTCCCTTCGAGGGGGGCGGGATTACAGCGAGCAGAAGCGACCCACCGGGGGGGTGGTACGTGGGTCGGTACGCGGAATAACCGGTGATTTACGAGTGATGTGTGTGAACGTACGTATACACACACACACACACACACACACACACGCGCGGTTAGCGTAATAGCATGGCTCCGGCGCTCTCTCCGAAGGGTCCGTTTGTTCTAAGTGATGAAGTCTACGCCCTCCGATTTGAATGAATGATGGTGTTTGACTTGACTACCATTGTGTTTATGTTCGTTTTATTCATTATGCTTTATTTTGTACTATTTTCCTATAATTCTGTTTTCGTACGTGTTTTTTTGTACGTGTTTTTGTGCTCATTTTACCAGATTGTTGATGTTCTCAACTTGATGTACACTCAGGTCTCTCTTGAAAATGTCTCACCAATCAAGCAATCAATCAATCAATCAATCAATCAATCAATTCATTTAAAGTGCAGAATGACCATGCAGCATTGTCCCAGTACACTTCACAAAACACAAAAGATACTGCAGACGGGACAGACATACAGCAAAGCAAGTCAACGAAAGAAAGATATAAAAACAGACGAGTAAAGATAAAATCATAGAAAAGAGAAATGTATTTAAAGCAACGTCGGAGGGATATACAGCAGCAACATATTCTAGAACATATTCTAGATCTGGACTCAAACTCAAATCCTAAACGGCGGGGGGGGGGGGAAAGCATAGACCGCCGACGAAATGAAAGGAGGAAAGTGTTTTGTCGTCCTTTCGGCGGCTGCAGTTATTATTCCTCGAGGCTTAATTAAAGTTTGTGTCAAATTGTGTGGACTTATTGCGCGTTCACTTATTGCCGCCGCCGGGGGGGGGGGGGGGAAACCTCGGCCTCCGTTCTGGAGTTGCGCTGCCCTTTGGTTGGCGTCTCCTGTCGTCTCCCGCTGGGTCGAGGACGCTCGAGGTGACCCAATTATCCGTCTTCGCTCAACCATAGCGGGAGATGAGGAAGCATTCTGCAGCTGCCTCGGCCCAGAGATGCTCCAGACAGAGTTTAGTCGGTGGAAATATAATATAAGATCACTTTGTTGTCATGTGTTCCACGCGACGCTAACGCAAGGTACGCTAATGTACAGCAAAAGTAAGGTAAGCTAATGAGCTAATGTACAGTACAGTAAGGGACGCTAATGTACAGTAAATTAAAGTAAGCTAATGTACGCTAAAGTAAGGTGAGCTAATGTACGCTAAAGTACGGTCAGCTAATGTACAGCAAGCTAAGTGAAGCTAATGTACGGTAAAGTAAGGTAAGCTAATGTACGGTAAAGTAAGGTAAGCTAGTGTACAGTAAATTAAAGAGAGATAATGTATGCTAAAGTAAGGTACGCAGAGAGAGAGAGAGAGAGAGAGAGAGAGAGAGAGAGGGGGAGAGACAGAGGGAGAGAGAGAGACAAACAGGTAAAGAAAGAGTGAGAGAGGCACAGAGAGAGAGAAACAGAGAGCAAGACGCACACACACACACACACACACACACACGCAGACACGCACACACACACACACACATAATCTCTCCCTCACACGTACACACACACACACACACACACACACACACACACACACGCAGACATGCACACACACATAATCTCTCCCTCACACACACACACATACACAAATAGATGTATAAATCAGAGCTGAAGGGTTCCTGTTAAATGAAACATTTGGAGTCTGTTGTGTTTCCAACCCGTAGGACTCAGTGTCACGCCGTCTGTCCCACACACACACCATCAATGAGCCGGATTTCATTAGCCCATCAAAACGCAAACATCAAAAACATCGGCGAAAACGTCGAGCACAACTTCTGCTGTGAAACCCGACAGGAAAACAAACCCACGATATAAACGTTGGACGACGACAACAGAGTTGAGCACGAGACGCCCCGCCGCTGGCAGGCCGGCGAGGTCTCCGAATGTGTTCCGGGCAGACGGATAAGCTGGTCTCCATCTCGATAAGACGGTGCAGTCTTACAGTTTTTTTTGTCCAATTGTTTGACTCGATTGTGGATAAGATAAGCGAAGACTTTATTAATCCTCAAAGAGGAATCCCAGCCTCACAGCAGCACCGAGCCCCGGAGCGCACGGCTGTGTGTCGGGGAGGCTTTCGAATTTTACCGTCCAAAGTGGACCGGAGAGACGGAACACTGAAGTGTAAGTAATGTGCGTTGCTCCGACAAAACAATCAGAGTCTAGTTCTTGTGTTGCGCTACAAATACGGAACATTTGGACATTTAAGGAGAATATAAGATGTATGTAAGAAAACTATGTTATATTCATATTTGTACACCTTTCTAGCCAAATAAATACATGTACACGTATTTGTCTCCGGAATACGACGCGTTCAAGGCGCCGATGTGCTTTGAAAACACGTCCCCGACGGAATCAGAACCTGACCCGTTGACTCGCACGATTTATATCCGACGGCCGCGTACATCCACACACACACACACAATAACCCGGAGACATGAGACAAAGCGGAGCTCACGCTGCGTTCCGTTTCGCTGGGAAGTCGGAAGTGGGAGCCGGGAATGACGTCACTGTACACGACGACAGGTTTCACTACCGTTGATGCACGGAGCGGCCATCAGCCGACCGATTTCCGACCGGGAACTCGGAAATTCCAACTTCCACGTTCCAAAATGGGGAACGCGGCATTCGGCTGAATCCCTTTGACGACGGTGGGGGGCCCCAAAAGTTGTGTGCGTCCCGTCCCCTGATGATGATGATGATGACGATGATGATGATGATGATGACGACGACGGTCGCCGGAGTCATGAAACGAAACGCGGACGTTTGAAGAAGCGTGGTTTCTGTCCGCGGCGGAATTAGCGCGCGGCGGGGAGATAGCGGGTAATTACCGGCAGGGGAAGAAGCTAAATTGACATTCTCACCGCCGCTCGCCGCCTTCGCTCCTTCCTTCCTGCGCTGCTCCCTCTAAGAGGATTAGCTGTGTGACAAAACCGCCTGTACTAATAGG
>PIJE02001727.1:12500-22500 GCA_002895965.2 Coryphaenoides rupestris
TGATCACGAGCTACTTGCCAGTATCATGAGTATCTCTTCGAGATAGCCGCCCCCACGATCGCGTCCACCGCGCGCTCCATCGCTACGTCCACTATCTTGCAGGGCATCATCTGAGCCAACAAGTGGAATCTGAACTGACCTACACCACACACCACACACACCACACCACACACACCACCGCAACACTGACACACATACACACACACACACACACACCACACACACCACACACACACACCACACACACACACACCACACACACACACACACACACACACACCACACACACACACACACACACACCACACACACCGAAATATCGCATGCCGCCGGAATGATTGACAACTTGTTGAAACCACACTCAGACATTCTGCTCGGCGCTTCAACCGGAACCGTTATCCATTTCAACCTTTAGTAGTCGGCGAGCTTTTCTACCTCCAAGCAGTCTCTCCATTCCAACGCTGTCTAGTAATCTCTCTGGTCTAACCATCTCGTCGTCTTTCCATTCCAAATATTTAATACTCTCTCTATTCTATCTATCTAAAGGTCTCTCTCTTCTGTCTAATAAGCTCTCTAATGAATAAACTCTTCGAGGTCGACAAGAGAGAGACTATTAGATAGGTACAGTAGAGTCCATTCTCAACTCTATTAGTCTTTATTCTCAACCATCTAATCGTCTCTCTACTGCAACTCTGAGCGACGAACGCTGCGCCGAGGACTCCCAGATGTACGACACTAACATCATCGCATCACAAACAACAGCAGGTATCCAAATGTGCTCTCGTCTTCTCGGTGAGGAAGCAAGCACGCTACAACCCAACTTCAGTGTAAATGCAATACTTTATTTGCTCAGGGCAAATACCAAGTATCAATACAAAACGCACGCCAAGGGGAAAAGGGAACGAAGAGCGGTACCCAAGTAAAGAAATCATAAACTAAAAGTGATCTCCTAAACTAGTGCAGTAGTAATCTATACTATCAAGGCTAAGCAGAATCTAAGCTACACTAGACTAATAAATACAGAGGGTGGCACCCACTCCTAACCTGGTGAATAGTAACAGAGGTAAGGCTACGTGATGAAAATGTAAACCCATGGGTCTCTGACCTATTCACCTTACCCCTGTGGCGTACAAATAACAGACAAACTAACAGAATAATGAGGAACAAAAAGCTTAGGAGCGAAACTGGGGTGTTCAACAAACAGTGACTATGATCTTTACGAAAGAAATCGCGATGCAGACAAAACACGAAGCAAACAATGCAACAGCGGACAGGAGAACACACAACACATCAGAACGCTATCACAAACTGGCCCCAATCGCAGGACACATAAAGCCCACACCACAATACACAACAATGATGCACCACGGACACGCACACCCTACAGCGCTATGATGTATGACAAGGTCCTAGCGCAGACATATAGTTTAACTCATGCCGTAGACCGCCTCGAACAGCAATCTCGTTGCTCCAAGACGCGCGCCGCACCGCGGTGATCGCATACGGACGATCCAATATTGCAGCATATTACAACATTGCTGGGAGTGGCGCGACCCTGTAACGAGGTCTGTAAGTGCAACTTGTCTGTTCTACTGGAGACTGTTACGGTCTTGGTAACTTAGATGTATACAGAGTAATCCGCTTATAGTGATCACGTTTGTCCGGGTCAAATTGATCACTATAAGCGGTTGATTACTATAACCGAGATTTTCTAATTTTCTTTATTTTTTATGCTATGGAGACTATGCCAAGTCTCCGATTATGGTTGATTACTTAATAACATATACTGTAAAAATAAGAACGACAGCTTGCTATTTAGTGATTTACGTACGTACATAACGTTACTTTACAGCTGTTTGGGAAACGCCGAATTCAATTAGCAAATAAATGACGCATGCACTGTGTGCTATGAAACAATACGACCTGACGATGTGACCAGTTGCGTTAGCCCTGTCTTTTGTTCATCCTTCTGTTTGTTGTCTTTGCCAGAGGAACATAATACGGTTTCTATTTAATTTATCTCTCTTCAGCCGTTCGCCTCGCTGGACCTCCCCAACCCGTAGACTTCATCTGTACCTTCTACCCCCCCGAGGCCCTCCCCCCTAAATCCTCCATAACATTTTACACGTGATTTTCCTCACAATCAGATTTCTTCTATACGCTCAACCATTTCTCCATCTCACGCGGACCTCCGCCTTATTTACCAGTTTGTATAAACCCATCGCCACGGTCTCCCTGTGGCAGTTTGGGGACCACTGATATAAGCGGTTGATCACTATATCCGTGATCACTATAAGCGGATTACACTGTATAGCTTGTCTACGTCTAGGAGGGGGGGGGTAGAGGAGTCGCACCAAACTTATCGTAGGAAGTGAGGAAGCAAGCACGCTACAACCCAACTTCAGTGTAAATGCAATACTTTATTTGCTTTAGGTGACCTGACGTCATAGCTACTTCCCTGACTGAGGAGTTGGTGTGTGTGTGTGTGTGAATAGAACTTTATTTTTTACACAGCAATACAGCAGTCTTGTATCAAGTACTTGAAAGCGATACTTGAGTAAAAGTACAAGTATCTTACCAGAAAATGACTTTGGTAGAAGTTAAAGTCACCTTTTAGAAATGTACTTGAGTAAAAGTCTTAAAGTATCTGATATTTACTGTACTTAAGTATCAAAAGTAATTTTCTGATATTAAATGTACTTAAGTATTGGAAGTAAAAAAAAACGCATGTCCCGGATGTCAGTAGAATCAACGACTTTACTTGTACTTTTACTTTTACTTCCGATACTTAAGTACATTTGACATCAGAAAATTACTTTTGATACTTAAGTACAGTAAATATCAGATACTTTAAGACTTTTACTCAAGTACATTTCTAAAAGGTGACTTTAACTTCTACCAAAGTCATTTTCTGGTAAGATACTTGTACTTTTACTCAAGTATCGCTTTCAAGTACTTGATACAAGACTGCTGTATTGCTGTGTAAAAAATAAAGTTCTATTCCACACACACACACACACACACACACACACACACACACACACACACACACACACACACCAACTCCTCAGTCAGGGAAGTAGCTATGACGTCAGGTCACCTAAAGCAAATAAAGTATTGCATTTACACTGAAGTTGGGTTGTAGCGTGCTTGCTTCCTCACTTCCTACGATAAGTTTGGTGCGACTCCTCTACCCCCCCCCCCCCTAGACGTAGACAAGCTATACAGTGTAATCCTTATAGTGATCACGGATATAGTGATCAACCGCTTATATGGATCAAGCCTGGGACAGAATCGTTCCTATACAAACACTGTTTAAATAATTCGCTTATAGCGATCAAGCAGTCCGCTTATAGTGATCATTTTGGGTCCTTTTATACATAACGTGTGTGGGAGAAATTAATAAATTACGGTCATTTAGAGCGGCTCGCGCGAAGACGTGCTGCATGCACATCGCGCGCACATCGCGCGCACCTCGCACACGATGTCGGGTAAAAAAAGTCACTTTCTCTGAACGAAACACGGAGACTCGTCGACGCGTACAGTAGCCTACTGTAGTGTATTTGATTTATAGCTACACAGTGCAATGCTGTCATTTAATTTGCTATTTGATTGCTATTGATTCAAACAGCTGTACTGTAACGTCTAATGTACGTACGTAAAATCCACTAAATAGCAAAGCTGTCCGTTTCATTACTTTATACCATGTATTAATGTATTATATATACAAATGTCAATTGGATGGTAATCAGCATAAAAAATAAAGAAAATTAGAAAATCTCGGTTATAGTAATCAACCGCTTATAGTGATCAATTTGACCCGGACAAACGTGATCACTATAAGCGGATTACACTGTATACATCTAAGAGCCGTAAACAGTCTCCAATAACACCAGAAAAAGTCGCTAGACACGTGTTCTCAGGGCCGCCCCTCCACATGTTTGCTCAATATGCTGCAATATGGATGCGCATTTGCGCTACCGTGAGGCGCGCGTTGGCACCGAGTCAGCTCGGAGGCGGCTACCGGCCATGATGTTTAAAACAATGTATCTGCCAGGACCTGTCTGCATCAACGCATCAAACGCAACGCTGCGACGTGTCCATTTGTTCTGTTATGAAGTCTGTTATGTCCCGCGATTGGCCATTCGTCCCGTCACTCATCTTGTTCCTGTCCAATCAGAGGGCGGTCCGTTCCTTTAAAAGCCCCGCCTGTCTTCCCTTCAGGGGCGGACCTTTTGTAAAGATCATAGTCACTGTTTGTTTAACACCCCAGTTTCGCTCCTAAGCTTTTTGTTCCTCATTATTCTGTTAGTTTGTCTGTTATTTGTACGCCACAGGGGTAAGGTGAATAGGTCAGAGACCCATGGGTTTACATTTTCATCACGTAGCCTTACCTCTGTTACTATTCACCAGGTTAGGAGTGGGTGCCACCCTCTGTATTTATTAGTCTAGTGTAGCTTAGATTCTGCTTAGCCTTGATAGTATAGATTACTACTGCACTAGTTTAGGAGATCACTTTTAGTTTATGATTTCTTTACTTGGGTACCGCTCTTCGTTCCCTTTTCCCCTTGGCGTGCGTTTTGTATTGATACTTGGTATCTGCCCTGAGCAAATAAAGTATTGCATTTACACTGAAGTTGGGTTGTAGCGTGCTTGCTTCCTCACTTCCTACGATAAGTTTGGTGCGATCTCCTCTACACCCCCCTAGACGTAGACGACCTATATACATCTAAGAGCCGTAACAGTCTCCAATAACACCAGAAAAAAGTCGCTAGACACGATGTTCTCAGGGCCGCCCCGCCCTAAACGCAGAACACGCGCTGTGCGTAGGGCCTCACATTCCATGGGGGCCACATGTTGCTCAATATGCTGCAATATGGATGCGCATTTTGCACTACCGTGAGGCCGCGCGTTGGGCACCGAGTCAGCTCGAGGCGGCTACCGGCCATGATGTTTAAAGTACAAGTGTATCTGCCAGGGACTTGTCCTGCATCACGCCATCAACGCAAACGCTGGCGACGTGTCCATATTTTTCCTCCATTCTACGGAGAGTTTAGCGTCATACCCAAGCCACACACATGGCGAGACGACAGAAAAGCCAGAAGGATGTTTCCAGGTGACATGACGCTGTAGGCTTAACTTAGGCGTCAGTTTTGAAAGAAACCTATTGTCTTGACTAGGTATTGTCCTTTGAAGAATACTAACAATTGAACAAAAGCCTTCCAGACGTGCAACACGCTGTGTCGACGGCCGTATTCACCGCTGGACTTCACACACACACACACGCGGACACGAGGGCCCAGGCGCAGGAGCGCGGCGTCACCGGTGCGCCGTTGTGTTCTCTCCGGCGAGCGGCTCTCGAGAAAGCAGCAAGACCGGAGGCCACGCAATCAGCCTGCTCCCGGCGGGCGCGGCGATGACCTCCAGTCGTGTTGGACCAGCAATATTATGTCCGCGTGGGAAAAAAAGATGACGCAAAATCATTCGAATGATGCAACTGCTGAAAAGCGGTCGGTATATATCGCAACCGCCTGGAAAAAACGGCCCGCTCCTCCCCCCCCCCCCCCCCCGCTGCTCGACCAATCAGCGATGAGTACCGATCCTCCTCGGGGGCAGAGTATTGTGTTCCAGAGTCCAGGCTGGATGCCAGAGGGGGCCCCTGAGCTTTCGCAATCAGGGCCCCCCGAGAGCTCTGGAACGACCCGCTCTGGGACGTGAGGCACAGGTCCGAATCAGTGTCCTCGCTCAAGTCTTCCCTTTTAAAACACCCCCGTGAGCAAAGCTCTCTTGCCACGATGCCACATTAGAGTGGCTTCGCTCGGACGCTCCCCTTACCGTCTGTCTGTGAGCCGCGGTTTACGCTCACGTCTCAACACACAACTCGTGATCACGGTGCAACTCGTGACGCCAAAAACGATGGAAAATGGTTGGAAAATAAGAATGTGTCGTCCACGAATAACGTATAGAAATGTAAACGTGAATGCGATGAGTTGTCCGGCCGCGAGCGAGGCTGTAGCTCGTCCGTCCGTCCGTCCGTCCCGGCGCAGCGGTTCACGGAGGATTCATCAGCAGCGGGAGCAGGAGTGTGTTCACGGTCACGCCGCCGCACTCGAGGCCTTCGAGGGGTCGTTCACAAAGCCTTCCTCCCGCAGCCCCCAAGTGAGCAGTGTCGTAATGCGAGTCGACTGCACTCATCTGAATGACACTTTGTATTATTCTCTCACGGACACTCGCTCTCTTTCTCTCTCTCTCTCTCTCTCTCTCTCTCTCTCTCTCTCTCTCTCTCTCTCTCTCTCTCTCTCTCTCTCTCTCTATCTCTCTCTCTCTCTCTCTCTCTCTCTCTCTCTCTCTCTCTCTCTCTCTCTCTCTGTCGTCCAAACAAGATGAAGTCTTCCACTGAGCGACCGCATTGAACCATAGCTAGCTCAACACACACACAACGCACGCACGCACGCACGCACGCACGCAACGCACGCACGACGCACGCACGCACGCACACACACACACACACACCACACAACCATCACTCGCACACAAAACACACATAGACACAACACACAAACCACACCACACACACACACCACACACACACACACACACACACACACACACTCAACCATCACTCGGACACAAAAACACACACACACACACACACACACACACACACCACTCAACCCATCACTCGCACACAAAAACACACCACACACACACACACACACAGCAACCCACACACAACACACCACACACACACTCAACCATCAACTCGGCACACACACACACACACACACACACACACCAAACACAACACACACACATCCACGACACACACACACAACACCACACACAACACAACACCACACACCACACACACACAACAACCATGCACGTACGCACACAAAAACACATAGACACAGGGGACAACCAAACACACACACCAACACAAACACACCACACAAGCACACGCACACACCACACAACCACACACACAACCATCACTCGCACACAAAACAACAAACACACACAAACCAACACACACACAACACACACACACACACACACACACACAAACACACACACACACACACACACACACACACACACACACAACCATCACTCGCACACAAAAACACATAGACACAGACACACAAAAACACACACCACACACACACACACACACACACAAACAAACACACACACACACTCAACCATCACTCGCACACACACACACACACACACACACACACACAACCATCACTCGCACACAAACACACACACACACACACACACACACACACACACACACACACACACACACACACACACACACACACACTCAACCATCACTCGCACACACGCAACCATAACTCGCACACACACACACACACACACACACAGTGAAAATAAGATCAGTCCGAAGTTAACAAGATCAAGACCATAGTCGCGGCCATACTGTAGCTTATCAGCCGGGGGGGGGCGGCGGCTTAACGGAGCCCAAAGGTCAGATTAAATACACTCTCTGGCGCTCGAGCGACCGCACCGCACTTCACTTTATTACCGGACTTTATTCATTCATGTCTTCACTTCTCCTCTCGGTTTCATTAGCGGCGGCTGCACACCACGCCACCAGCTACCAGCAGCTAGCATCGCAACGCAGTATCCATGACAACTGGGACTTTAGAACAATCTCCGGCGTCGGCGGAGGAGTCGTGCCGGGAAAGAAATTATTATTTTTTTTAAAACACTCGCGTCTCTAAAGGTCGTCCCACGCGGCGCTCGGCGGGGGAATAAATATCGCCGAATAAATGTCGACAAATTTCGCAAAGTTTTTTTAAGCGATCGGGGGGGCAAAGCTAACGGGGCCGCGGCGGCGTTTTAGGTGCCCGCCGTAAAAAAAGAAAGTCCAAAATGTTCGATTTTTTTCGAGAATAAAGTCATAACGTCGTGAGAACTGAGTGATGATTTCGTAGTCGTAATGTTATGAGAACGAGGTCGTAATTGCGAAAATACGTTCGTAATATTCAGAGAACAATGTCGTAATTTTCGAGAATAAAGTCGGAATATTTTCAGACTTTTCAGTCAGTTTTTATCCGGCCCTAAAACTGATCCAATATAAGATTAATATCCAGGGCAATAGCAAAGGGCGGTAATACAATACAGGAGTCCACTGATACTCTGTGAACGCCTGACAAAGATTTTTTCCTCATGTTGTACTTTTGAATGAATGAATGAATGACAAGAAACAAACTTGAACTCGAACTTGAACGTTGAGACGCAGCAAAGAGAAACAGAGAATTTGATGGATCAATAAAGTTCTATTCTTCTTCTATTTGTATTTGTCTTATCCATTTTAAAGTGTGTTCTGTCTTCTCAAGTCAAAGTGTTTTATTGTCGCACGTTCTTCATAAAGCAACGGCATTCTGAACACTGACATTCTTGTGACGTCGACGGTCGACAGGACGCAACAAAAAGTTGGTAATAAAATATAAAGATATTTCCACGGAGCAAATGTGATGGGATTGATCATAGGTTTGTATGTATGTTACTATAGAGTATTACTTCTGTGTCATTACAAAAAAATATACGGAGATAATATTTAAATCCCAACGTGCGTTTTGGGCGACGGCCACCAGGGGGGTTCGCTGAGACCCCTGAACCAACACAAACTGTGTATAACCAAGACGTATGCAGAATCTTCAATTTGAATACTTAAAGAAATATGCTTACATCAGCGTAAACGCACGTGTGGGAGTGTAAACCCTTAAGCGGCGCAGTTCTGAGCACGCTTGTTACCGACGGCAACTATTTCCAAGCAGGCCTTCTATTGACCGCGTGCTAAGCGACAAGTTACAGCGACTGTTTCCTGATGGAACGGATTCCAACATCACAACAGTGAGCTTTTCACATACGACTCTGTGTCTGTGTGTGTGTTCCTCGCGATAAACTACCTTGCAGCACCGCAGCTCTGACTTACGTTCAACTCGGAAGGGCGGCGGTGACTCCTTAGCAACTGCTCATCCCCTTAGCAACAGAGTTCTCCCGCGGATGAGGGACTTCAGCCCTGAAACGGTCATGCAACTCAACTCCACACACACACGGACAGACACACACACACACGCACACACACACGCACACGCACACACACACACGCACACACACACACACACGCATGGAACCGTGGTTCCAATTAAGTGAAATAGCAATAATTATGAGACAGAACGAAGGGAAGATCCTTTAATTAAGCTTAGCCTTTATCTATCCATCCTCGTCTCTTATGCTCTTTTATTTATTAGGAGTCTATTTCTGGCCGTGCTCCTCCTCCCCACGCTGACCTGAAAAAAAACCAAAGCCTCCAACTCCTCCTGCTGCCGTTCCATTGCGTTCCTCAGAAAATAAAACATTTATTTTACGGTTCCTCGCGCCAGTTCGCGACTTTAAGCACATTCGGTGTGCGGGGCGTTGTCGACGATTTTGAGGACATCGGTCACCGGCCGTCGCCAACGTTAATGTGTATTTGGTTCAGTGCGCAGGAGAGAGTTTGGGCTAATTTGCTTCCTCTGTCGGCCGCTTGTCGAGTCCCCGCGGTGAACTGTGTTTGTTTTTGGGGGGGTTGTTTATTTCCTTACTCCCTTGCCCGTTCTTTTTTTTTCCATCTCCCTCCTCTCTCCCCCCTCTCCCCTCTCTCCCCTCTCTCCCCTCTCTCCCCTCTCTCCCCCCTCTCCCCTCTCAAGCGTCGCGTTGCCCTCTTCATCACCGCAAATTATGCGTCCGTCGAGGGGGGGGGGGGGCGGCGCTTCCCCTTCCCCATCCCCTTCCCCATCCCCATCGCCGTCGTCTCTCGCTAATATCTACTGTAATGTGAGTGGAACGGTGAGATCCGTGAAGCGGTGCCGGGGACCTCTCCACCTCCAGTGCAGTGCGGTGCACGAGGTACCAGTTTAACCGCCAGTTACAGACCAGTTACAGACCGCTGTGGTTTATATTAACTCGTCGTTAAACTCTC
>PIJE02001727.1:30000-42164 GCA_002895965.2 Coryphaenoides rupestris
TAAGGGTTTCAACTAAAGTACTATTGTTCTGCTAGGAAAATCATTTAACCAAATACCATAGTGTAATAGTAATATCCAAGCGGTATAAGAATAAAGTTATTGTTTTAATGTCTCGATTTCTTTTGTTTGTTCATTGGCTGTATCCAGCCAAACATCTGTTTTATGTTTCCAGAGGCCTGGACTACGGGGCAGGATTCAGGGGTGTAGCAGTGACCAGACTACACACCACATAAAGTGGCTTTTTCTAACTGGGGCCAGGTGAGGCTGCTTAAACCAGCCACCAACCACACACACTCCACAGACCCCCGACACAAAACTGAGGCTGGGGAGAATCCCCAGCCCAACAATACATACAACAACAATACTTTCTTGATCGGAGGGCTCCACATTGAGCGCCAGTTTAGCAGTGACCATATAACACGCCGCATGAAGTGGCTTCTGGCCTCCTCTAAACCCAGGACACAGGAAGATGATAAACTGGTTTATTGCAAAGCTTGTAGTAGATTGTGGACAGGGCAGATGGAGCAATGCTAGCTGAAAGAATAATGGTTGTAAAATACGCCATAAGAATACATCTAAGGAACGCATGCATTTAATGGAATACACAGATCTATCCTAGTGGTGCTTTAATGATGGAGCCGTATTGATAACCCTTTTAACTTAATTATGTATTCTCAAAGCCTGCCATTTTTTTCCCAGCTTTCCTTTCTGCCAACACAGTAGGCCACTGTGTTGCTTTTAGCCTGGGTGTAATTTTTAAATGCTTCACAGTTTGTTTAATATTAATGTTTGCCCATCTTGGGTAAAGTATGATGCTTTGGCGAGTCATATGTTGCAAATGCTGCTCCTTTTACGTGAACACGCTTATAGTTAGATTGGGAAAACCTAGATTGACCAAACGAGTTGATCACCACCGTCGTGACACCACTAACATGTGTGATTGTGGTTGTTTGGTTTAAAAGACCCAGCAAATGAAAAGAGATCCTGGTATGTTGAAGTTGCTTCGTAGTACAGGCCTCTAGTCTACTCTTTTTTAGGTGCATTGATCTCTGCTTCATTGATGGACATTCAATAAGTTGTCTTCTAGATGTTGGGTGCTGTTGGTGGTGGTGGGTTTGTTTTTATCCACGGAAGTCAATGGATGCCTGAAGTTGAATTTGTGCAGGTTTCTCATATCGGTTTGTTTTATAAGTAGGCTATGTGTATGTTTATTGTTTCATATTTTATTTTATTTCAATTTTACCATGCAGGTATTCTTGACTGTCTGGAAATAATAGGAGCATGCAGCTCCCTTCCCTGCTCATCGGTAAATATGAGTTTGTCTGTTTTACGTTAAACCATAAAGGGAATAGCACTATTACATTAGAGTGTGCTGTGCATTACTCCAGTAATGTTTATTATTTATTTATTGCCTGATCCATTCATTTTGTGGTGCTCTCTTTCAACCTTATCTCATCAAATCTAGAGAGATGGTGTTGGCCCTCCAGGGAGTTACAAACATCATTCAACATTTATAAACCCTTCATCACAGTTGGTCTTAAAGGGCTTCACTGTGTTCTGTGGGTATTTTGCTTGCACATTTAATTGATTTGTTCGAATTACTTCAAAGTTTTCACTTTGCAAAAGATGCAAGATGTTTCCTTTCCGTTGTTTCCGTTCTGCTGCTTATTCTCAATTGAGGCTTTGATATGACCACTGTTTAAGTACCACTTTTGAGTATTAATATTCTATCCACTGCGCAAACAATGGATAGAATATCAATGTTGTTTTTGTTTCAGCAAAACAATCCAATACTTTGCAAATACAAGTTTACATGTTTAAAAAAAAAAAAGGAAAAAGATAATACAACAAAAACGTGTGTGTGTGTGTGTGTGTGTGTGGATAGAGTGTCCAGCCTGGCATTTACACATCAAACCCCTGCACTAGTCAGTGTTCCCTCGTTCCCCCGCGTGCACGACGCGCGCGGCAATCTCTCCTCACCAGCGGGTGCTGCGTGCATATCTGCTGCCATGGCGAGCGAGCGGGTCATTAGAGAACCTAACAGCTCACACAATGCCACTAATGTATTCCCTGGTCTGTCACGGGGGGGGGGGGGCGCCTCAGACGGGGGGGGGGTTAGGGCATGAAACCCCTGTCACCGCCGCTGCCAGGAAGCTCTCTATCCTCCCCCAGGCGGCGGGTGATAGATCCGTCTCGCTACCTACCTAGCCGGGTAGCGAGCTAGGTCGGTCGCGAGGTAGCCGCTGCTTGAAGGCCGGGGTTCTGGGGGAGGGGGGGGGGGGGGGGGTGGGGGGCCTGTTAACCCCAAGGCGTTGCGTTGGCCCAGGGGCCGCTGGCAGTAAGCATATTTGCAACGGTATTCACGGCGCCCCCCCCCCCCCCTCACCCCCGCCTACCCCTCGTCGCGGGACCACTAAACCTTTCGCTGACCCTGGCGGCGTGTCAGAGCCGAGAAGAATTTACATGACTACGAGGATTTCTCTTGGCAGTGGATTTTTTTGTATTTCGTTTTTTTTTTTTTTTTGCTCATGAGGGAAATAATTTTTGGGCAGAGCACGCAGCAAAGCAAAATGAAAACTAAAATGAAAGCATTAAAAAATGTGGCAGCTCAATCGCTTTTTCCATGTGCTTCTGAATATCTTGAATTTTGCAATTTTACACACGTTCTCAGTTGTTTGTTCACGTTTTTATGATCATTCTGGTTACGGCGCTTATACCCAATAACATTTCACACCCCGCGCTAACGTTTTGATGTCGTAAATAATACGGCACGACCCACGAAACACGACCCAAGTTAGGAGAACGAGAAAAGTCCCGGGGCTGCCCAGCTACTGTAGCGTTCCATATTTTAAAAGCCAAAATAATCAGAGTGAAATATATTTTCTCCCACATGTCTCAAGGCTGCGTTCAATTACCTCACAATAGCTGCGCATAACCACACGAGTGAGTCAAGAAAACAACGTACAAGAACAACACACAGCTCTCCGGTAGGAACTGAGCGTTGGACCATTGCCAATGCGTCCTGGCGTTAGCGTGTGTGTTTTGCGTGTGTTTGTCTGCTGTCTGTTAGAATGACCACGACCACGACGCTCTCTCTCTGGTGAGAGAGAGAGAGAGAGAGAGAGAGGGAGAGAGAGAAGGAGGAGAGAGAGGGAGAGAGAGAGAGAGAGATGGAGGAGAGAGAGGGAGAGGGAGAGAGAGAGGGGAAGAGAGAGAGACAGAGAGGGAGAGAGAGAGAGAGAGAGTCTGAAAAGACAGCTGCCCACAGCATCCCAATCGCCGGCTCCTTGTGTGTCAGGGGGGCCGCATGGGGATCGGTCTGGGTGGCGCTTCGGAAAATGTGCCTGCGTTTCCATATGTTAAAATCCCCCCCCCCCCCCCCCCCCCCTTCCCTAAAGTGACAGGAGTACATATCCAGTGATGGTTGTTGGCAGACGGTGAGCGTCCTCTGGCGACGCTGCCATGGATTCACACTTCAACCGCGTGCCTATGAAGCTCTCTCTACCTGCATCCACTCTGTAGCCACTGACGGGAGTGGATATGATGTCCTCTTATCTGTAACACTAACACACACACACACACACACACACACACAACCAAAGCAGGTCCTCTGTCTGTATAACACACACACACACACACACATAACCAAAGCAAGTCCTCTGTCTGTATAACACACACACACACACACACACACAATGTTACGCACACACACAAACACACACACAACACACACACACACACACACACACACACAAACAAGTCCGCTGGCTGTATAACACACACACGCACGCAGACACACACACACACACACACACATGCACACACAGGTTGATGCGCTGCGTTCAGTCAGTGGAATGCATCGTATCCGTCCCAGCGTCTGCAGGAGCAGGGGCCTGACAGTTACTTTGACGTTATAGCGAGCGAGACAGGCCGGAGGTAAACAGAAAGAAATGTATACGGACAAATATGCGGGCCTGTATGGGAGCAGAGTTGTGGTTTTCCTAATGAGTAAGCAGATACTCTGGCACTCCACCCCCACGGCGGGACCCCAGAAACTGCTTACTGAGCCTTCCAGCCGGGGGGGGGGAAGACGCGGAAGGAAAGGGGAAAGTGGAAAACTGATTTGATGAAGAAAAGAAGTACCCCGCCAAACCCCAAAAACGTCAAGCTAATGAAATGATATCATAAATTGTGTGCGGGGGGAAAAAAAGCCCACACAAAAACGAGCGGTAACGAGCTGTTTCAGTACATGTTTAATACGCCGGCTTGTAAAGACGCCGGTGGCTAATTTCAAACGACAGCCATTTCAACGCCCGCTAACCAAAGTATGAGCACTCAATATCAATTTAGAGGAACGACTAACCAGGTACAAAAGCAAGGGAATAAACGCTATTGAGCGGGGCAGCATTGATTCATCAATTCCCCCCCACTCCCCCTTCCCTCTGGTGACTTGACGCCCAATATGGCCGCCGCCGAGGCCCATAGCCGGCGCTCAGGCGCGAGTCGCTAAGCTAATGGGAAGTGAAAGGTAAATAAACGGCGTCGCGACTGAGACGAGACAGACGTTGCCGGTCGTGTCACAACAGACTTCTCAGCGGCCGCCTCAGCGTGCAGCCGAACGTCACCGCGGCGACACGTGCAAATACGTTCTGTCACGGAACGTTACTCCGCGGGGCCCTCGTGAGACTCCCCTGTGTGCGTCTACCTGACGATGGCGCGCGGGGACCTCATAATTATGTGAGGGGGAAGTGACAGCGGCGTGTCTATCGGAATCTCTAAATTCACGCAAACAGACACTCTCATATTCATATCACATATTATCTGCTCACATGCAGATGAAAAGTACATGCAAAGATGACAGCACAAATGCACAAATGCATATTTCTCTTCTCTGATTAATAAAGTAAGTCTATTATTAATAGAATGACCCATCACTCCCACCAATACACGACACACAATCACTATGTTAACATGTATTATGTGCACAGCAAATGTACAATCCTATGATATCACAATTGCTACAGACACACAGACGGACCACAGCGTGGTTGATACACATGCGTGCACACTCACACACACATAGCACTCACACACTTCCTTGTAAACACACACCCCGCTAACCCAGAACATACATACATCACCTCATTGAGGGGGGGGGGGTGGGCTGGGTGTGGGTGTGTGTGTGTGGGGGGGGGGGGGAGTGGAGGAATGTCAGGCTAAACAAACAGCGTGTCTGCCTGCAGGAGAGGAGGAGACCCCCAAACAGAGAGGAGGGAGACCCCCAAACAGCGTCTCAAGGCTCCAGGCCCCACCATCACCACCACCACCACCACGACCAAACCCCGCCCCTCCCAGACACAGCCCACACCTCAGCTCCCTGCAGCAAGGGGGGGGGGGGGGGGCAAGAACCTGACGCTGAACAGAACCATGATGCACACAGTGGACTGTACTTACATCCAGCTGGAGTATGACGGCATACATATGTACTTACACATACGTACTGACACATTCAGATACAGGGAGAAATAATAAATATGCGTACGCTGACACACACGCAAGCATAAATATATGCACGATACGGGAAGCATGACTATGACTATGTATGTAAGCTTTGTCGCAAACACACATGCCTTAGGTTACGGTTGAACTTAGTTACATTTAACCACACATGCTTAAGGTTGAACTTAATTTGTACGTTAAGCCACACTTGCTGAGGGTTGAACTTAGATTGAACCGCTCTGCAGTTGAAATATCAACCACACCGTGGTTGATATTTCAACCCGCAGAGCTTAGTTCATACATTCGACCGCATCTGTGAAGAGTCTCCAAGTCTCCCTGTCATCGAGGAAAAAAAAATGGATGCATTCACCTAAGACACACATACACACACGCACACACACACACACACACGCACACACACACACACACACACCACACACACACACAAAGACACAGACTGGAACCTCCAGTGCGCTGTATTCGGTGGGTGACCTTCCTGTGCGTGTAACGGTGCAGCTTGTGTTCGGGACGCCGTGTACCCATCTCGGCCACCAGACACAGAATACATTAGCAGCCAGACCCGAATTTGACATCAATTCAGCTGTGTCCTTGCAAAAGTCCTTCCCGCTCCCCGCTAGCCTGCATCCTGCACACGGATGCGACGACCGCGGTTCCGTAGTTCTCTCATACATCACAAAAAGCAGAAATAAATCACAAGACACTGCTTTTGCATGACAACAACAGCCTCTATCTAATACACCAGCCTCCCAGCCTCTATATTATTCTGCCTCAGACAGACAGTGAATATAGAAAACAGGCTTGAACAGGAAAATAATAGACAACAGACATACGGTATAACCGCTCTGAGGAGGTACAACCGACCCCAACGCTGACCGTGTCATTGGCCCACATCGAGGTGGGTGGGGGTGGGGGAGGGGGGCCTTAATGCGTCGATGTTTACATCCAGGTGGATTTAAAATGTGTGTGGAGCCAGGGGGGGCTATCCTCCATTATCACAAGGGTCCGATCCTGGTGGCGGGCGAGGCTAATCCAGGGGTCCCGCGATTTGCTCCTTTTCCGTTCCCACTCCCACTCCCACCGGGGTGCACACGTCACCCCCCCCCCCCCTCACAATCACA
The DNA here is from genome assembly GCA_002895965.2 of Coryphaenoides rupestris. Classification (NCBI taxonomy): domain Eukaryota; kingdom Metazoa; phylum Chordata; class Actinopteri; order Gadiformes; family Macrouridae; genus Coryphaenoides; species Coryphaenoides rupestris. The sequence continues at coordinate 36,639 of PIJE02001727.1, forward strand.
ACTGCTTTCCCTCTCCCTGACACACGCTGACATATTTAAGGAAACCGGTGACTAATTGCCTGCATGGAATGCTATCTCGAGCAGTGAAAGGGAAAGCGGGGGGGGGGGGGGGGGGGGGGCCGGGGGTCGTATGCATGTGAGACAGGGACACGGTACACACTGCGACAGTGGGGATTGTGTGTGTGTGTGTGTGTGTGTTGTGTGGGGGGGGGGGGGGGGGGGGAGTCGAAGGGAGTTGGGGGGAGAGGGGTAAAACAGACAGCAACATATGAGTCTTTTTTGGGGATGGAGGGCGGGGGATTTTGTATTATTGGCGTGAGTGAGGTTGTCTAGAGGTTTTTTAGAAGATATGAATATTTTCAGCCCAGCAAGCCGACCCCCTTTCACCCACAGAAAACATTTTGGGGAGGGAAAAAAATATATTTGGCTTTTTTTTTTGTTTTCACTTTTTGGGATGAGCTGAAGAAAAGTTGAAGAAGTTGTCTCTTTAAAAAAAACTTAGCTAGCTTCCCGACATGACACTGGCTTAGCTAATTTCTCCCCCCAAAAAAGCGTGGTGAAGAGAGGTACAAAAAAAAAGTGGTAAATCCCATTACTGGCATGTTGGTATTTCTGTTTCAGCCACATCTTTTTTTTTTTGCAGATTCTCCTTCTTTCTCATTGTTCTTAGAAATGTAACCCTCTGCAATCCCTCACAGTGCTCCCCTCAGGGTCTGCGTACCCCCAGTTGCTGAGAAACACTCATCATTCCCAGCAAGAGGACACAGACAAGGGTGGGGGGGGGGGGGGTTCCAGGAGAAGGTTGCTGTAATTCTACTTCTTCTACTCTTTCTATTGTCTAATATCACATTGCCGACAATGCTCCTCGCTGCCTTGTGCCAACAATAAGCACTTTATTCTGCTGATCTGAGGAGCAGAATGGCTCAGGGACTTTTCGTTCGAATCAGGTGGTTGTTTTTCCAACACCAGATGTATATAAGTATATATTTTTTTGGACCGCCATGGAGGAGACAATGCTGAGGCATTAACAATGCACTATGACGACCAGGCCTCTGGTCCACAGTCCCTTTGGGGAACATCGACAATGAGATTAAATTATGCCAACACCGTTTTATTTAACACACAGAGTGAAACGGTGTGAACTAAAATCCCTCGAAGTCTATCAACCCACAGCATATGTTGAGATATACAGATATGTGTTTATGACGTTAAACCACACAGGGGCTGTCAACGGGGGCCCCCCCTCACCCCCGCCTACCCCTCGTCGCGGGACCACTAAACCTTTCGCTGACCCTGGCGGCGTGTCAGAGCCGAGAAGAATTTACATGACTACGAGGATTTCTCTTGGCAGTGGATTTTTTTGTATTTCGTTTTTTTTTTTTTTTTGCTCATGAGGGAAATAATTTTTGGGCAGAGCACGCAGCAAAGCAAAATGAAAACTAAAATGAAAGCATTAAAAAATGTGGCAGCTCAATCGCTTTTTCCATGTGCTTCTGAATATCTTGAATTTTGCAATTTTACACACGTTCTCAGTTGTTTGTTCACGTTTTTATGATCATTCTGGTTACGGCGCTTATACCCAATAACATTTCACACCCCGCGCTAACGTTTTGATGTCGTAAATAATACGGCACGACCCACGAAACACGACCCAAGTTAGGAGAACGAGAAAAGTCCCGGGGCTGCCCAGCTACTGTAGCGTTCCATATTTTAAAGCCAAAATAATCAGAGTGAAATATATTTTCTCCCACATGTCTCAAGGCTGCGTTCAATTACCTCACAATAGCTGCGCATAACCACACGAGTGAGTCAAGAAAACAACGTACAAGAACAACACACAGCTCTCCGGTAGGAACTGAGCGTTGGACCATTGCCAATGCGTCCTGGCGTTAGCGTGTGTGTTTTGCGTGTGTTTGTCTGCTGTCTGTTAGAATGACCACGACCACGACGCTCTCTCTCTGGTGAGAGAGAGAGAGAGAGAGAGAGAGGGAGAGAGAGAAGGAGGAGAGAGAGGGAGAGAGAGAGAGAGAGATGGAGGAGAGAGAGGGAGAGGGAGAGAGAGAGGGGAAGAGAGAGAGACAGAGAGGGAGAGAGAGAGAGAGAGAGTCTGAAAAGACAGCTGCCCACAGCATCCCAATCGCCGGCTCCTTGTGTGTCAGGGGGGCCGCATGGGGATCGGTCTGGGTGGCGCTTCGGAAAATGTGCCTGCGTTTCCATATGTTAAAATCCCCCCCCCCCCCCCTTGCTGCAGGGAGCTGAGGTGTGGGCTGTGTCTGGGAGGGGCGGGGTTTGGTCGTGGTGGTGGTGGTGGTGATGGTGGGGCCTGGAGCCTTGAGACGCTGTTTGGGGGTCTCCCTCCTCTCTGTTTGGGGGTCTCCCTCCTCTCCTGCAGGCAGACACGCTGTTTGTTTAGCCTGACATTCCTCCACTCCCCCCCCCCCCACCCCCCCCCCCCTCAATGAGGTGATGTATGTATGTTCTGGGTTAGCGGGGTGTGTGTTTACAAGGAAGTGTGTGAGTGCTATGTGTGTGTGAGTGTGCACGCATGTGTATCAACCACGCTGTGGTCCGTCTGTGTGTCTGTAGCAATTGTGATATCATAGGATTGTACATTTGCTGTGCACATAATACATAGTGATTGTGTGTCGTGTATTGGTGGGAGTGATGGGTCATTCTATTAATAATAGACTTACTTTATTAATCAGAGAAGAGAAATATGCATTTGTGCATTTGTGCTGTCATCTTTGCATGTACTTTTCATCTGCATGTGAGCAGATAATATGTGATATGAATATGAGTGTCTGTTTGCGTGAGAGGGGGGAGGGGGGGAGGGGTGGGGGAGAGAGGGAGAGGGGAGAGGGAGAGGTGTGATATGAATATGAGTGTCTGTTTGCGTGAATTTAGAGATTCCGATAGACACGGCGATGCCCACGCCGCTGTCACTTCCCCCTCACATAATTATGAGGTCCCCGCGCCATCGTCAGGTAGACGCACACAGGGGAGTCTCACGAGGGCCCCGCGGAGTAACGTTCCGTGACAGAACGTATTTGCACGTGTCGCCGCGGTGACGTTCGGCTGCACGCTGAGGCGGCCGCTGAGAAGTCTGTTGTGACACGACCGGCAACGTCTGTCTCGTCTCAGTCGCGACGCCGTTTATTTACCTTTCACTTCCCATTAGCTTAGCGACTCGCGCCTGAGCGCCGGCTATGGGCCTCGGCGGCGGCCATATTGGCGTCAAGTCACCAGAGGGAAGGGGGAGTGGGGGGGAATTGATGAATCAATGGCTGCCCCCCTCAATAGCGTTTATTCCCTTGCTTTTGTACCTGGTTAGTCGTTCCTCTAATTGATATTGAGTGCTCATACTTTGGTTAGCGGGCGTTGAAATGGCTGTCGTTTGAAATTAGCCACCGGCGTCTTTACAAGCCGGCGTATTAAACATGTACTGAAACAGCTCGTTACCGCTCGTTTTTGTGTGGGCTTTTTTTCCCCCCGCACACAATTTATGATATCATTTCATTAGCTTGACGTTTTTGGGGTTTGGCGGGGTACTTCTTTTCTTCACTCAAATCAGTTTTCCACTTTCCCCTTTCCTTCCGCGTCTTCCCCCCCCCCGGCTGGAAGGCTCAGTAAGCAGTTTCTGGGGTCCCGCCGTGGGGGTGGAGTGCCAGAGTATCTGCTTACTCATTAGGAAAACCACAACTCTGCTCCCATACAGGCCCGCATATTTGTCCGTATACATTTCTTTCTGTTTACCTCCGGCCTGTCTCGCTCGCTATAACGTCAAAGTAACTGTCAGGCCCCTGCTCCTGCAGACGCTGGGACGGATACGATGCATTCCACTGACTGAACGCAGCGCATCAACCTGTGTGTGCATGTGTGTGTGTGTGTGTGTGTGTCTGCGTGCGTGTGTGTGTTATACAGCCAGCGGACTTGTTTGTGTGTGTGTGTGTGTGTGTGTGTGTTGGTGTGTGTGTTTGTGTGTGTGTGTGTGTGTGTGTGTGTGTGTGTGTTTGCGAGACTTGCTTTGGTTATGTGTGTGTGTGTGTGTGTGTTATACAGACAGAGGACCTGCTTTGGTTGTGTGTGTGTGTGTGTGTGTGTGTGTGTTAGTGTTACAGATAAGAGGACATCATATCCACTCCCGTCAGTGGCTACAGAGTGGATGCAGGTAGAGAGAGCTTCATAGGCACGCGGTTGAAGTGTGAATCCATGGCAGCGTCGCCAGAGGACGCTCACCGTCTGCCAACAACCATCACTGGATATGTACTCCTGTCACTTTAGGGAAGGGGGGGGGGGGGGGGGGGCAAGAACCTGACGCTGAACAGAACCATGATGCACACAGTGGACTGTACTTACATCCAGCTGGAGTATGACGGCATACATATGTACTTACACATACGTACTGACACATTCAGATACAGGGAGAAATAATAAATATGCGTACGCTGACACACACACAAGCATAAATATATGCACGATACGGGAAGCATGACTATGACTATGTATGTAAGCTTTGTCGCAAACACACATGCCTTAGGTTACGGTTGAACTTAGTTACATTTAACCACACATGCTTAAGGTTGAACTTAATTTGTACGTTAAGCCACACTTGCTGAGGGTTGAACTTAGATTGAACCGCTCTGCAGTTGAAATATCAACCACACCGTGGTTGATATTTCAACCGCAGAGCTTAGTTCATACATTCGACCGCATCTGTGAAGAGTCTCCAAGTCTCCTGTCATCGAGGAAAAAAAAATGGATGCATTCACCTAAGACACACATACACACACGCACACACACACACACACACGCACACACACACACACACACACACACACACACACACAAAGACACAGACTGGAACCTCCAGTGCGCTGTATTCGGTGGGTGACCTTCCTGTGCGTGTAACGGTGCAGCTTGTGTTCGGGGACGCCGTGTACCCATCTCGGCCACCAGACACAGATACATTAGCAGCCAGACCGAATTTGACATCAATTCAGCTGTGTCCTTGCAAAAGTCCTTCCCGCTCCCCGCTAGCCTGCATCCTGCACACGGATAGCGACGACCGCGGTTCCGTAGTTCTCTCATACATCACAAAAAGCAGAAATAAATCACAAGACACTGCTTTTGCATGACAACAACAGCCTCTATCTAATACACCAGCCTCCCAGCCTCTATATTATTCTGCCTCAGACAGACAGTGAATATAGAAAACAGGCTTGAACAGGAAAATAATAGACAACAGACATACGGTATAACCGCTCTGAGGAGGTACAACCGACCCCAACGCTGACCGTGTCATTGGCCCACATCGAGGTGGGTGGGGGTGGGGGAGGGGGGCCTTAATGCGTCGATGTTTACATCCAGGTGGATTTAAAATGTGTGTGGAGCCAGGGGGGGCTATCCTCCATTATCACAAGGGTCCGATCCTGGTGGCGGGCGAGGCTAATCCAGGGGTCCCGCGATTTGCTCCTTTTCCGTTCCCACTCCCACTCCCACCGGGGTGCACACGTCACCCCCCCCCCC
>PIJE02001727.1:43541-51041 GCA_002895965.2 Coryphaenoides rupestris
CCCCGTTTCCCTTTCACTGCTCGAGATAGCATTCCATGCAGGCAATTAGTCACCGGTTTCCTTAAATATGTCAGCGTGTGTCAGGGAGAGGGAAAGCAGTTGTGATTGTGATGTGTGTGTGTGTGTGCGCATGCGAGGATGGAGAGTGAGAAGGAGACGGAGGCACGCGATGGATAGATTAAGAAAGTGAAAGGGAAAGAGAGATGGAGGGATAAGAAAGAAGGAGAGAGAGAGAGAGAAAGAGAGAGAGAGCAATAGAAGAGTGCTTGCAAGAGCATCTAACTTGAAATGGAATGCACTTAGAGAGAAAAACCCATTGATTGTGGTCATGGCTGGCCAAATCTATTTGGTTAGTCATCTTTGGGATCTAGCCTTCTCTCTCCCTCCTTCTTATCCTCCTCCTCCTCCTCAACCTCTCCATCAGAAGAGAGGACCGGGCCCGACCAGAACCACAGCTCCTGATAATGACGATCTATCTATCTGAGGGCTGGTGAGTTTCTTCTTCACCAGCACCAGAGTTCAGCGGAGGCTCCCGCAGCCAAACGACCCGTCCTGAATAAGTCTCCGGGATCACGGCGTGTTCTCTGCCAGGCTCCAAAGATTTCCATTCGTAACTTGAAAAGTTTGAGAGTAAAAACATCCCCAACAGCATTTGAACTGTGGTGCACAGTTCTTTGGCATCATTTTGGCTTCACTACTGGAGAATGGGTTATGATTTTCATAACAAGCCATAGTTTAAGTAAACTACACTGCCCTGGGATATACTAAACCAGCCTGACTCTCATGCTGTGTTCGAAATTGGTTCACTTGACCTGAATAGTGGCCTATTTAGGCCGTCAACATGTTGTAATGTCTGAAAATTGATTGTACACATCTGGTTTGCTTCACAATGCACCATAGATATAATATGTGTGCAACTGATGCACTCATACTTCTGTCTATGATGCATAGCAGAATCATCGTTGTCAGATCTGTCCAATGGATGGTTGATGCTGCAGATTATTTATGCAAATCACAGTGCTGTGTTTAATGCGACCAATACCTGTGACGTCCATAGATTCCCAGTGCATAGTTAGGGTCCGAATTCCGCCTTGTGTACTGTGTAGAGGGAACGAGGAAAGAGGGAATAGGGAACTAGGAAACAAGTGGTTTGTGCACGGGGTCAGACTCTCAACTCTGGGACCTCTTTCAGGTTACACCAAACAGGAACATACACGGATCATGTGATGGAGAAAGTGGGCGGGGCCTCGGGAGAGAGGAGAGGAAGTATCAGATGAGCCAGGAATAAGGAAAACATGACGTAACGCAATGAAAACATTAAAGGGTCCCTATGTTACCAGCAGGTGTGCACGTAGATCAGTTTACTAGTTGGTACAGTCCACTGGGCAGGCGCACTTCGACTGATCTAGTTAGCATACATCTAGGCGGACACTCCCACTTGTGATGTCACTATGTAACAATGCCAATTTTGAAACGGCTTGCACCGGGAAATCACACGGAAGGTATAATAAGGCCACTTTAACAGAGCGAATGAAAGCTGTTGGACAGAGGTCAGTTAAGATAGCATATTACTGCAGTATACTTCAAAGAAATGTATCTTGAATACGGCAAGGTTAGCTAAATGGACTTACGAGGGCATTCAGTTGTGCGTCTGAACAAAATAATACACAAGGATGGAATGGAAATGTTAAAAAGTGGAATTCATTTGCCACCGACGTGACACGGTTGGGTGTAGGGTGTTGTTTGGTGCGGTGAGCGGGGGGGCTGACTTTCTAGCGGCAAACCAGCTGGTGCACACAGTCACCGCCAAGGTTAAAGGGCTGAGAGAGAGAACAACAAGACAAGTAGGAAAGAACTGAGCGCACGAAAAGAGAGGAAGAAGGAAAAACAGAAAGTCAGACAGAAGACCTCAGACCAACAACAAGAAAACAAGTCCGAAAGAAGGAAAGAAAGAAAGAATTTAACAAAGAAATAAAGAAAGAAATTGCCATTGGCAGAGAGCAGATGGGTTTGGTTGGATGAATTTCAGTCGGTCAGCGGAGAGCGGTGGAATGAGCAGAATGTATTGGAGGAGGAGTGGGAGCGGCACCAGAATCCAATTGTACTCACTGTGTTGTGAGCAGTGGGCTCACAATGAAGGTTTTAGTGTTATTGCAAAAGAAAACCTAAGTGGCAGCTATCGAGCGCAATTACAAATCCCATCACTGCTTGTCGAGTCAGAGACGGCACGCCGCTTTCTTTGGGCGCGCTCACACACACTCACACGCGCATGTGCACGCACATACACACACACACACGCGCATATATGTGTGCACAAACACAGTTTCTCATCAAACACACCTATTCTCTCTCTCTCCCCCCCTCTCTCTCTCTCTGTCTCTCTCTCCACTCTCCACCTCTCCACCTCTCTCTCTCTCTCCCCCTTCCCCTCTCTCTCTATCTCGCTCTCTCTCCCCCTTTCCCTCTCTCTCTATCTCTCTCTCTCTCACCCCTCTCTCTACCCCTCTCTCTCTCTCTACCTCTCTCTCCACATTACACACACACACAGACACACACACACACACACACACACACACACACACACACTTAACACACTATACAGTTTATAAACCTACTTTATACAGTTTATAAACCTACTTTATACAGTTTATAAACCTACTTTATACAGTTTATAAACCTACTTTATACAGTTTATAAACCTACTATATACAGTTTATAAACCTACTATATACAGTCTATAAACCTACTTTATACAGTTTATAAACCTACTTTATACAGTTTATAAACCTACTTTATACAGTCTTATAAACCTACTTTATACAGTCTATAAACCTACTTTATACAGTTTATAAACCTACTTTATACAGTCTATAAACCTACTTTATACAGTTTATAAACCTACTTTATACAGTTTATAAACCTACTATATACAGTCTATAAACCTACTTTATACAGTCTATAAACCTACTTTATACAGTTTATAAACCTACTTTATACAGTTTATAAACCTACTTTATACAGTCTATAAACCTACTATATACAGTTTATAAACCTACTATATACAGTTTATAAACCTACTTTATACAGTTTATAAACCTACTTTATACAGTTTATAAACCTACTTTATACAGTCTATAAACCTACTTTATACAGTTTATAAACCTACTTTATACAGTTTATAAACCTACTTTATACAGTTTATAAACCTACTTTATACAGTTTATAAACCTACTTTATACAGTCTATAAACCTACTTTATACAGTTTATAAACCTACTTTATACAGTTTATAAACCTACTTTATACAGTTTATAAACCTACTATATACAGTCTATAAACCTACTTTATACAGTCTATAAACCTACTATATACAGTCTATAAACCTACTATATACAGTCTATAAACCTACTTTATACAGTTTATAAACCTACTTTATACAGTCTATAAACCTACTTTATACAGTTTATAAACCTACTATATACAGTTTATAAACCTACTTTATACAGTCTATAAACCTACTTTATACAGTTTATAAACCTACTATATACAGTTTATAAACCTACTTTATACAGTCTATAAACCTACTTTATACAGTTTATAAACCTACTATATACAGTTTATAAACCTACTTTATACAGTTTATAAACCTACTATATACAGTCTATAAACCTACTTTATACAGTTTATAAACCTACTTTATACAGTCTATAAACCTACTTTATACAGTCTATAAACCTACTTTATACAGTTTATAAACCTACTTTATACAGTTTATAAACCTACTATATACAGTTTATAAACCTACTATATACAGTTTATAAACCTACTTTATACAGTTTATAAACCTACTTTATACAGTTTATAAACCTACTTTATACAGTTTATAAACCTACTATATACAGTTTATAAACATACTTTATACAGTCTATGGGTGGAGCCTAACCTTGTTCTGATAGTCTCACAGTAACATCAGACTTTAGATGATAATCTCGTCAAACTTCTGGATCTGAGATGAGAATTTGCTTTGTCAAATGATGAATCTGTTGTTGTTGTTGTTGTTCTTCTTCTTGTTCTTCTTCTTCTTCTTCTTCTGTCTTGTTGTCCTCCTCACTCCGGGGAGGTACGACAGGAGACAGGAGTTGTTGTACATACAAGATGGACTTTTATTTTGAAGCAGTGTACGGTTTGTTCACTTGTTATTTGTACACATCACAGTGAAGACAGATCTGCATCCTCAGTTACAAAGGAGGGTTGGCGAATCAGCTCCATGTAACCAGCCTATAGTACCTGGACCACCTCCAGTAAATAACTACTAAAAAACACAACAAGTCAAAACACATGAGAGACCCTCAGGGGAGCGTCTGAGATATGAAGCCACTCTGATACCGGACCACCTCGTTACCCACGATGCACCTGGAGTAGTGAAGCTAGTCCTCTGTCAGCCTGGGTTATGTCACCTTTACTCACTGGGTTCGTCTCACTGAGGTTAAATGTCTCTTTAGGAGACAGAGCTGGCTTGTTAAAGGACAGTCTGTCTAAACGTGGACATGTGAGACTAGAGGACAAGCTGTCCAGTTCCCAGAGAGACTCCTCAACTTTGTTTGCTGCTCTGAGTGGAAGTCAGGCACAAACGATCCCAGAGGCATATTGAAATGGATTCATAACTCAGTGCCCCCACACAGGTCCCTCACTAATAAATATCGTCTGTATATATATGGCACACAGCTCAATGTTCCACCGGGGGAGGTTAAAGGTCAGCACCGCCTGCAGGTGTGGACACAGGAGCTTGTTAAGGCTCGTGGTTAACTGATCTGGAGGGCCAGCGGGCCCCTGGCCTCATCGGGGACCCGATATCTACACTCATTCAATTAAAAGCTCATTAGTGCAGAGAGTTACAAGGTGTGAGCAGGAGGGCCCGGTATGAGGGGCCCCTGCACCTCTGTTGAGGTATGAGAGATGTCTCCACCAATCAAAGTGTTGCACTGAGGCACCTGTGATTGACAAGCAAGATGGATTCCCTGAACCAATCAGGGGAGAGATGCCCTCATTGGTCAGTGGGTGGGTGTGGTCTAAAACCAAAATGGCCTCAAGCAGAGGCGGGCACACAGTTAACCAGCAGTATACTTCAAAGAAATGTATCTTGAATACGGCAAGGTTAGCTAAATGGACTTACGAGGGCATTCAGTTGTGCGTCTGAACAAAATAATACACAAGGATGGAATGGAAATGTTAAAAAGTGGAATTCATTTGCCACCGACGTGACACGGTTGGGTGTAGGGTGTTGTTTGGTGCGGTGAGCGGGGGGGCTGACTTTCTAGCGGCAAACCAGCTGGTGCACACAGTCACCGCCAAGGTTAAAGGGCTGAGAGAGAGAACAACAAGACAAGTAGGAAATAATTAATTACGCGGAGGATCGGTGGTCTCCTCACGCTCACACACTGCCGCCCCTGCATGGTGTACAGAGCAACCTGTTTAATCCGTGGATTTGGCTCCGCCCACAGCTCATTTACTCACGCTTCAGATCACTGAGTAGCCACCAAACAAGTCACATGACACCCCATCATCACATGTCTGTGGACACTCACTGCTTCAACTGGGATGGATCAAAGGATTAGAGAGAGAGAGAGAGAGAGAGAGAGAGAGAGAGAGAGAGAGAGAGAGAGAGAGAGAGAGAGAGAGAGAGAGAGAGAGAGAGAGAGAGAGGAGAGAGAGAGAGGAGAGAGAGAGAGAGAGAGAGAGAGAAGAGAGAGAGAGAGAGAGAGAGAGAGGGGGGGATGGAGAACGCGAAGATACACACACACATACACACACACACACACACACTACATACACACACACACACACACACACACACACACACACACAGATATATCTCTCTGTGTGTGTGTGTGTGTGTGTGTGTGTGTGTGTGTGTGTATTAGTGTGTGTGTGCGTGCGTGCATGTGTGTATGTGTGTGTGTATGGAAGTTTTTATTTACTATAGTTGTAAAGAGGACACATTTTTTCAACTGGTGTTTTGTAACAAATACAAATGTCACTCATTACTCATAGAAGTTGTTTTATAGAAGCAGGAACTCTTACTGACTCTCCTGCACAAGCTAGCAGTGTTCTATTATTCACATCTTTGTTTTTTGCTGCTCAACATGCTTAAGAGAATTTGTGCAGTAAAGTTTGAAAAGTTACATTAATTATGTTGATCTGATTTGCTTATGCATTACATTCATTGCAACCACAAATTGTGAAAAACGATGATTGTGAAAAATGTAATCCCACTAATATCATCAATGACATAGTGTTCTTTACTTTATTGCTAATTAATTTAAAACCTGTTATTGTATGATCTGTGAACTATATAACCCAACAAGTGTGCACCACCGTTATCATTTGGACATCATCTTACAAGACACAAGTTAAAATGATGTGTGTGTGGATCGTGAAATATTCGTGTGGATATCATTTTACAAAGCACAAGAAAAAAGATGTTGTGGATCGTGCTACATGTAATGTGGATTGTATCCTGTGGGTTATAAATAACGTCCAGTAAAAACTGTGTGTATAAGTGTGAGTCATTATTAAATGTTTGGTTCCAAAACCAGCGTGTGTGTTGTACGATGGTGAAATCCAACCTCCCGTAATTCTGTTTTCCTGATAATTTATGTGTGAACATGCCTGTGTGTGTGTGTGTGTGTGGGTGTGTCTGCCTGGGCAGACAGTATATTAGCGGCAAACGGTGCAAGTGTGTTTGCCACAGTGCATTAGTGAGACTTGTGGCATTTTAACACCAGACGCGTCTGGCATTAAGTGTCGGTGAGAGATGAGAAGACTTAAGCCTGTTTATGTTCTGTACGACAGCTCTGTGTGTGTGTGTGTGTGTGTGTGTGTGTGTGTGTGTGTGTGTGTGTGCGCGTGTGTGTGTGTGTGTGTGTGTGTGTGTGTGTGTGTGTGTGTGTGTGTGTGTGTGTGTGTGTGTGTGTGTGTGAGAGAGAGAGAGAAAGCCACTATGACTAGGGTGCTGTATATGCGTTCCCTACCTTCCGAGGTTAAATTCAACACAACTGCTCAGGGTGCAGGAAAACCTACTTTCTGAACTCTCGTTTATTTCAGCCAAGGCAATATCTGTGCTGCATGGGACCTTTCTAACATGCACACACACGCACGCACACAAACACATGCACACACACACGCACACACACACACACACACACACACATACACAGGTTTTATGCCTATAGACCACAAAATATAGCACCCCCAGTTTCTTCCATTTCAGTCAGATTGTTACATAGATAAACACACATACAAACACCGGCACACACACCCTCTCCCACACCACACCGACACCCACACACACACACACACACATACATACACAAACACACACACCACACACACACACACACCACCCTTTCACTGAGCCCTGATTGGCGCCGTCTGAACTTAGTGCTGGAACAGGTACTGCTGTCTACAATGGGACCATGTGTGTGTGTGTGTGTGTGTGTGT
>PIJE02001727.1:56041-58205 GCA_002895965.2 Coryphaenoides rupestris
TTGTGCATAGACCTGTCTAGATTATCCTACACCTTTTTTAAGGGGGGAGTGGTCAAATTGCCAATTGTTCGAATAGATAATTAAACGGGTCGGATCCAAAGCATTTTGTTGTGTATGCTTGTACGTCTTGGCACAAAAAAATATTACTTAGCATCGTGTAGCATCTTGCATGTTCTTTGATGTTCATATGACACTTAAAATAGCACCTAGTATTGTGTAGCATCCTACCCTATTTTGCTGTCAACCTAGCAATTATGAGCACTTGTACAAATGTACTCTTTGAAAGTCGCGTTGCCCTAAATGCCCTAAATGTAAATGTAAATGCATTACACTATTTATTTCACATCATGTTGTGGCCGTATTAATGAGGTCTGAGGGCCAGTTCTGGCCCCCGGGCCATGACTTGGGCACCCCTGCGGTATGCGATGGCAGGTGAACCATGGCATATGGTCAAGGCCCACAGGTTGAATATTATCACCAACCACTGAAGCTTGTACCTCGTTGAAGCTTGTAAGAATTTTTATAGCCGATGGTTGAGCTTTATTGTATAGCATGCTGATATATTTTACAGAGCTAGAGGTCTGTGTGTGTATCTCCTTCATTTGCCCTATGCTTAGATAGATATCCCCATGCCTGAATGACCATGTTTAAGGGTTATGACATAAACCAGATGAACAGAACACAGTACATCGGTCTGAAGTTATTGAAAACTGATCGAAGATGAGACGACAAGAATTCTTGGTCACTGGTGTCCTTTACTCGTTCTCTCTCTCTCTCTCTCTCTCTGCGTGTTCCTGTTCTGTAACTCTGTGAGAAATGGAATCAGGCTCACTGTATTGGTTTTGTAGATCACTCCACTGCACCGAATGGGAAAGGTCACCCACAGTATGGACGACGGAGATTTAATTTAAAATATGGTGCCTCTGTCCCAAAGGAACCATCACACACTGTGTGTGTGTGTGTGTGTGTGTGTGTGTGTGTGTGTGTGTGTGTGTGTGTGTGTGTGTGTGTGTGTGTGTGCTTTTGTTGTCTTATTTGCTGACCTACTATATATTAGCATCGTAGTTAGTTTAATAAAAAGAGGAATAAAAAAGGAATTTATGGGGGAAAATATGTGCACTATTGTGGAAATTAGTTAATTGAGTTTAATTTAATTATTTTGATCATCCATTTTGAAAATGTTCTGATAGTTAATAACAGTTAAGTCAAATCAGTTTTCTGTCTCAATTAGGTAATCATTTGGTAATAATGGTAACTTGTAAGGGGCATTCGACATCTCAGACTCAATAGTTAATTGAAATAAAGAATAATAAGAAATAGTTTGTTGGGTGAAACGAGTAAAACTACAATGAGAGATTATTCTAAAATTACACAAATCTTTAAGCCCCTGACACCCACGGAATGGGTGCCGATGCCCATTGTTACTCCGGGGAAACATTGTCCACAGAAAATAACAAAGTACTTCAAATATGACTTCTGATATTTTTGCAAAATCACCGTTGACATACAGATCAATGAAAATGAAATGAAAGGCCAGACATCTAAACAGGTGAAAGCAGGCCTGGAGCTCTGCTGTCCCCTGAGGGAGAAGCTGAAAGAATATATTTGACAGTACATGTTTTAATAATATACGTATTTCAAAGAACAAAAAGGGTGACTCACCAATAGGCCTAGACTGGATATATTGCCTGTTTTTACCATGCCCGTCCTATCCCCTAGGTGGCGCACTAGCACCATAGAACAACTTTACCAGGACCAGTCTGAGGCCTTGTGGGGCCATGTGTTAGTGCACGGTCAATGTTTTGTGTAAAACAAAGAAATCTCCACCAGTCAGGTGTCTTCTGCTACATTACAAACATAATAAAGTGCTGATAATACAAAAGATCAATCCTACGGCTCATTTTCAAAAGTGCTTTGCTTTTCATGCCTTCTAAATCTGCAGAATCAGGCGAGTATTGACTGAAGAAAATGCAATAAGTTCCACAAATTACCTTTGCAGCATGGGGACATGCGATTTATCATGGCATCATCAATGTATACTTTTCCCCCAACATAATCAGTCCATTATGTTGACTAATCATGACTGGAATTTTGTCGACATTCCATTCTTGGTAACTTTTCTGCACTGTTAACGCTGTATCTAATAACATCAACGTTTGAAGAG